>CATIWO010125776.1:0-11628 GCA_949673435.1 Macaranga tanarius | reverse complement strand
TAGATATACAATATATAAATTTTTATTTATTTAAATATTTTAAAAATATATTATTACAAAAAATCATAATTTTATAATAAATTATTTAGTAAATAATTTATTTTAAATTATTTTAATGAATAATTTAAATTTATATATTGTATTTTTAGAAATTTTTTTAGCTTGTTTAGACTCGTTTAAGCTCGTGAACAGCTCGCGAACACTTAGCAGCCTAATGAGCTCGGCTCGTTTATAAATGAACTAAGCCTGAACTAGCCAAAACTCAGCTCGGCTTGGCTCGTTTACACCCCTAAATGCCACTTACTTTCATCCACTCCAGTCATGTCCGGCATTATATATATATATATTGAATGATTTCTTTTTTTTCCTGTATAATAAGCTTAAAATTGAAGTTCCTCACCTTAAATTACTGAAAATAATAATTAGGAGCATAAACTTACAAAAACAGATAATTAGGAGATTTGAATGTTAACTCCATAAAAATTAACTATTAGCATTTGCAAAAGAGAACCCACCAAACCAAAAGCATGAAAACACAATTTTCCCAATACATTTTTACTCAAAAATAATGTAAAATGATTTTTTTTTTTTAGTTTTAATCCTTAATATTTGGACTCTATTTAATTCAGTTTGATTCAGATAGAACTATAAAGGCAGCAAAAATCTCTTAATAATTATTTAACACGACTGCATATGACTCAAACTCAAGATAATTATTAGTTATGAATAGCGCTATTTAATATTAAAATTAATTTATTTAGAACATTATTATATATTCGTACAATCCTATTGTTTCTATGCATGATAAAAAAAAAAAAAAATCTAAAATAAAAACTATTTTCGAAAGTCAAATGCGAAATGCACAACCTCCAATATCGGAATCCAAGGAATTTAGTGAAAGTCAAACTCTTCATGTTCTGGGTATTCCTTTGGTCCTTTATTCCGTTTTTAATGATAATGGAGTTCTAACGTCCGTGTGGAAGAAAGAATATAAGTGCAAGAAGTCAAGCGTAAAGTTGTAAATTAACATAAGAACATTGTCGTTATTTGCTCAACTTGCTGTAGAGAAGAAGCCTTTAAATTATAATTATTGATTTAAGGTTAAGATTATTAAGGTATAAAGGAATAAATATTATCTCTGCTGTAGGAAATTTCAATTTAATGAAGAAGTATTGATTCCCTATTATTCTACATATAGATCTTGTATATAGGGCAGAAGAAAGCAACAGAGATTTTACCAAGTGGAGGATTTTTCTTCAAGTCCTGAGTATAGGACTCAACTCATTGACTTTGCTGCAACTTGCAATTTTAATGTCACTACGTACTAATCTCTTTTTTTAAAAAGATTCCCACTTCAGGTGGCTTTATAATGTTCTGTAATTATATATCAAATAAATACGTAAGCTCAGTCCAGTTAATATAATCATATGGAAACTGCAAAATCCAAGTTTTGTCTCTTTTATAGTTACTGTGATGAATTGGAGGTAAAAGTAAAACCCCAGGCCGCAATTAGCTAGGCAGCCGGCCGCCCTTAATGGTGTTAGTGTTAATTAGAGGTCGACCAACCGACAAACTAGCCAAAATTTATAACAATTTTAATTTATATGCTTATAACTGCAACAAATCTTAGAATTGTTTTTAGTTTTATCTTTTCTTACTTCACTTGTTGCTTCAAGACAGATTTCATATTTCTCGCATCATAAAATAAATTATGTGATGGATGTAACGTTCATTATCTTAAAAGTAGTTCAAGTTTTGTCGTATGTGATGCATTCTGTTTTTTACCATTGTAGTTTTCTCCAGCACCTCATTTTTTTATGACATATAATTTTTTTTTGTGTGTGTGTTATATTAATATACATTGGTCAAATATTTACACGTGTAGTAGTTAACTGTTAAATATTTAGTATGTATGTTATATTTTTATTGATGAAATGTATAATACGCAAGATACATTACACATATAATAGTTATATATACAATATTCTAAGTGTAGCCAAAGTTTTGTTGATATATGTGCAAGCCATAGTAGAAGCTTATGTATGAGTGCATGCATGCAGAAGGTTTGAGCATCCTGATTTATTGGGGGACTGAAAAAGCTGAAAATTAGTGGACTCCTACATGTGTATGTGTAGGATGCACTAACATTATTTGCTTGTTTGAAAATGTACCTTCAATAATGTATACAAGGTTACATATGGCATTATATATCTTTTGTACTCTTCTTTTTATTCTTCCATATATGATTGGCTACACTACCTTCGTATAATTTATGTAATCATTGTCCTTAGAGTGTTTTGCTTTGAAGCTTATGACTAGGTTTGAATTTAAAGAAAATGGAGTAAAAACATTGATTCAAACAAATAAGAGAAAATGCATCTTGAATTTGATTGTACATATAATAGTTTTTAATTAAAAGAGTCCAATTAATAAAACTGTGGGTTATTGTTTCAGCTGCTTCCCAAATTAGTTTGGATTTTTTTTTCTGTGGGCAGCAAAACTGAGTTTTACCAGAAATGCTCCTGGTGCTTTCTGTGTACATGTTAGGACAAAATTAAGAGCCTAATTAATTAATTAATTAAAAGGGGAAAATATAAAAGAAATAAAGAAACAAAGGAAAAATTATTAATCAAACTGGTGATTGATTATCAGAATCACCAATTTTATAAAAAGATTCCTCCTTGATTTCATCTTTTGGTGACTTCTTTTCCTCATCAATGATGTCGACAGCACCAGTCAGTTCTTTGGCTCTCTGAGCCTGAGAATCCCAATCTGTGAGACTCAGAACCACCAACATGGTCACGACACATGACCCCTGAGCAGCCATCAGTCCTAACCACAGCCCTTCAAAATCAAAACCTAAAATAAATGCTAACCATATTGCTACAGGCGTACCAACAAGGTAAAAACAACCCAGGTTGATATTTGCCCCTACTTTTGGCCTAGCTGTCCCTCTTAGCACACCACAGCCTGCTGTTTGCGGGCAGTTCCCTAATTCACACAATCCTATTATTGGCAAAACAAGCGATGTTAAGGCAATAATCTCTTTATCTTGAGTGAACATGCTAGCCCATATATTCCTCACAGTAACTGTAAAACTTAACGCTGAAAAGCCCAGTACAAAGCTGCAAGCGAGGCCTACAATGGCTGCTAGTTTCGCTTTCTTGGGCTGCTTAGCACCCAGTTCATTACCTACCCTTGTTGACACACTGAAGCTTAAAGAAGAAGGAAATATGTAGATGAGCGAAGTTGTTTGTATCAGAATGCCCATGGAAGCAACGGTTGCTCTCGGATTCAGTAACAGCCCACAAAGCAGAGTCATGATTTCGTACCACCACCATTCGAGACAGACGGAGATGCAACTTGGAATTGCTAAATTTAAGAGAGAATTCCATTCTTTAAAGCACTTCATTGAAAGACCACCCCACGTCTTTTTATGAACACCGGAGATAAATATATAGATTATTAAGGAGGCTACAAGATTGAAGTTAGTCCATACCCCACTTAAAGCAACACCTTTGATCCCTAAATTTAGGTAGGTTACAAGAAAGTAGTTGATGGGTACGTGTAGAAGAATTGAGAGAACAGCACAGAACGTTAAAGGTAAGTTTATGGATTGAGTTCTTAGATAGATTCTCAATGGGTGTAAAAAAGATTGCGCTAAAAGATCAGGGATGGAATATAGAAGAAACGACTGTGCCTCTGTGGCTATAGCCAAATCTTGGCCGAAAAAAAGAAGAATACTTTTCATGTTTAGCCAAAGAAAAGATATGGGCAAGGAAGTTAATATGAGCAGAAGGATCGTTCTTTGCAAAGAAAGGCCGAGAAGGCTATGTCTTTGGGCTCCAAAAGCTTGACCACAGATGGGTTCCATTCCAATGGCGAGACCAGAGAGAATAGAGTATCCGGTTATATTAGCAAAGCCAATGGCAAGAGAACCACCAGCCAAGGCAAGCTCGCCAAGACGGCCAAGAAAGATCATAGAGATCATCGAGCGAGAGTAAAGCACAAGACCCGTCAGTATCATAGGAAGGGCTATTTTGGCAATGGAAACACCTTCTTTGATAGCAAGAGAGAAGTGGGTTTCTTGGTTCTTTTTTGGTGTTGGGCTTTTGGGGATCAATAATGGGGTGTGGAGGTTGGGCTGAGGGTCATCCTTGATTGAGAGTAGGCAAGGCAAATCTTCTTGGCTAGCGCATTTGCAGGACATAGGAGAGGAGTTTAGTTGGCACATTGTTGTTGCTGCTGTTTTTGTTAAAAGTGTGCCAAGAAAGAGTGCGAGAGATAAGAGAGTTGGGTGGGAGGCACTGTTGTGAAGAGAAAGTAAGGGAAGGGGGGTTTCAGAAGTGGGAGGAGAAGGGGGTTTTATAGGGTTTTTGAAGACAACTCTCGCTTTGAACACTCCACATCCCACTCTCAACTTTTTTGGAAGGACGCTATTGTTTTTTAGTGTCCGGCCTGAGTTACTATATATATATGAAGAAGAAAAGCAAAATCCAGTCACAGTGAACTAAGATTTTCTTTCAGATTATTTCTATATATATATAAATGTTTAATTCCTCTAAATAAATATGAACATTTTTCGCATAAAAACTCAAGCATTTGCATACACATAATACGCATCAAAATGTTTCGAATTATCTTAATAACATAGCGAAAAATGATTCTTGGACGTTTTCTGTTAAGTTTCCTGGGCAAATTATGTATGTCCTGTAACAAGAAAGACAAAAAAATGTGCTCATGGACAGTTATGAACATGGACCCATCCCATCTTTTGCAGCCCACTCTGGCCCATCCTTTGCGCCTGCCTTGACAAGGGGAATTTTTATTTCTTGCAGTTTAATTACTAGCAGTCTAGTACTGTAGTATGTAGATAGGAGAAGAAGATTCAGTAATTAATTATTGCCATTGCCACCTAAAGTATTGTCCTTTTTAGGTGCTTGGACGAGTGGACGGCTTAGTTGATTGTGCTACTTAAGTGTTTTTAAACACCTCTGTTTATGGTCAGTCCAAAGAAGCCGTGTTGGTTCTCTCGGACTATGTGAATACAGTCAATATTAATCCACTAATTAAACAGGTTAATCAAAGTAACTAGTGATATGGTCAATTACTATAATTATATATATTTTATATAAGTTTGTGATATGTTTCATGCTGCTAATGCCGACATGTCAAAATGCTCAAAACACGCTTAGTCCAATTTTTGATGAGTTAAGTTGTGGGCCATTTCAAATATGTTGAGATGAAATTAGTAAAGTAATTTGCTAATTTAGTATGTAGATATAAAAATTAAAAGTTTATGATTGTGACCTTATTCACATTTGCCTTAATTGTTGGTCTGTATTTGATAATAATTTCAAATATTTGATGACTAAATGGGAAAAAAATAGATATTTATTCGTCTAAAATTTTATTTTTGTTTTCAATATTATCTTACCTAAATTGGAAAATTCGAGTACGCTCCTCTAGAAATGGCATGTCCCCAACATTCTAAAGGCACCCAAAGGAACATTTTACAGACTCCATACGTGTTGGAAATGGTTCATATTGGGAAACGAAGGCTAAACCCTCAAAATATAAATATATATCAAAAGAGGTCCATATAATTGCACAATAGACCCATCAATGGATACATGTGCCGAGTCCTTAACAAAGTAAAGTCAGCTTTTGCTAATCAAAGTCTGAAATTTACACTACAGATGGACCTACAAAGGTTCCACCCATGAACCTTAGACAAAGCCAAGTGGATGGCAGTCATGGTTCCAGTTCCACATGCGCACAAATTTATTTAGTGGGTCTATCTCCAACCCTTATCATAAGGGCATGGGCGTTAATGAGCTCAACTATATATATATTGGTGATTACTTGACTCAAAATCGATCTATGCACGTCAAGACAATTTCTTGGTCATATAAACGTGTAAGATACCTCTCCAATAAAATGAAAATTCATGCAACTTCTAATTAATATGCGTGCTTAAACCTCCACTATATATACTATTCATGTTTCAAATCAAACAATTCTTCTATTTTGTTCTTGAATTCTTGACCGTAAAATATAATAATAGCCATTCAATGTTTTTGGAATTGTAATAAACTCAGTCGAACTTGGAATTTGAACTAATTTTTTTTCCCACAGATTTTTTAGTCCCACCATTTTTTTTGTATCTATTAGGTGATGTTTTATTTTGTTTTGTCATCTCTTTTTGTTTTGGGATTTGATTTTTCACCTTTCGGTTGTGGCATCTCCCTTGGATTCATACAGTGATGATTTGGAAATTAAACTACACTAGTTCATACCATATATTGATTATGACGAAGAAAAGGAGTCTTAAACGCAATTAAAATATGCACAAAGTTGGCAAAACAAAACTTAAAAAGTGCTTAAGAATTCCCTGGATCATTTGCCGAAAGAGTAATATCCTAAATTCTATGCTTTAGCTTCAAGGAATAAAGCAGAAAAAGATATGGCCACATCAGTTTTGATTTTATAAAATTGAAATTGAACCACTGAATTTATCTCTTAAAAATTTTAAGATTACAATGAGCTCTGCCTCATAAAATGTAATAAAAAGAACTAAATTATTCAATTCAATAACATTGAAATTATGCCATTGACATAAGGTTGAAATAATTCTTGATGTTATAAACACTCAATTAACTAAAAAAATTAAATTAAACATCAATAAAGATTTTGATTGGTGTCTTCATTTTAATGTGAATATGAAAATTTTTGAACTTAAATTTTGTTTACTAATTTAAATTTGATAAATTTTAATATTATTTTTTTTGTTGGTTATTTTTTTATTTAATGGAAGTTTAAAGGGTGTTGTGGACTACATAATAGGAGTAACTATTTCGTTATGGTCAACCATAAAAGTGATAAATTCTTTACTGATAGTGGTGGTAGTGTGGGACCTAAACTTGAAAATCTCTATAATTTTTATAAATAAAAAATATAAACTTTTTTTTTAAAAAAAAATAAGGAAGAGGAAGATAAGAATTAAACTTTTAACCTATTAATGTCTTAAAGATAATTATACCACTAAATTACTTAACATTCCACTCAATTAGATCATTTTTAATTGATAGTTCAATATGACTTTAATAGTGAAAATTTTGTAAAAATAAGAGCTATATCTCTGCTCTATACAGCTTATAAATATCTACACTTGTATGTAATTCATAAATGAGTTAAAAGAAAAACAATTTTAACGTGATTTTTTTTTTCAAAAAAAAATCTTTTGCTATGAAAAACAAATACAATGAGGTAAAATTAAAAAGATAAATATAAAGAAATAATCATTTTTATTTCGATATGTTATGATAAGAACGAAGATGGATAAATCGGAATCAATGAAAGGTCTAGCTATGGCTGCTGTAGCCTGTAGGTTCCTAAAATCCATGAGAATCAGGACTAAAAATGGTACGTTGCATGATAAGAGTAGATTTTGGTGCCGATTCAATCGGTATCCTGTTTCCAAAATGAATAATGATACATGTCTCTCGGGTGATATAAATAATTAAATAAAGATAAAATTTTATTTTTAAAAATTACTTTTATTCCCATTAAGATGAAAGTATGTGAATGAGAGAGATTACGGAACTATTCATACTGCTAAAAGAGACACAAATTATTACCCTTCTCAAATATCAACAACTAATATCCTCTTTCACGGACTACAGATAATTAACACATCGGAAAAAGTCCGTTCTATGTATAAGTTTTTGTGTTTTCATCGAACTGTTTGTGAAAAGAATGTGGCAGCAGCATACTTGATATTCGTTTGCTTTTTTTTTTTTACCATGCAAAGACTTGTTTTATTTTATATTTATTTTACACTATTCAAAAAATTGATATTTAAATTTAAAATAGTAAATTATTATTTTATATAACATACTGCTTAATCTGTTTTTTTTTTTTTTAAATATCAACTTTCATGCAGTTTAATAAACACTATTTCTTGATAGGGCACTCATATATGCCACTGGTCACAATATATAGCAGCTTGTTTTTTTTACATTTTTATTCCTCAAAATTTTTTGGCGCCCTATAAAAGTAGAAAGAACAAAAAAGTATTTTATGTATCGCAAAAGAATTATTCATGTCCAGTTTGAGACATAGAACATTATTCTTCTTGATATTGACCATATAAATATATGTATTATTATATTCGTATTTTTAACTTCATTGTATTTCCTGCTCTTTTTTTTAACTAGCTCAGATTAAGATTCATATTTGATATTTTATAGTTTTAAAAATAATTCAGTACCAATATGATAAACATCAGTTCTATTTCTTTCATTATCTTATCCTCTATGCTAAATGGGCATGGCTTAATTCCACATATAAAATTTTGATAGTTTTTAGAAAAGAACAAAAAAGTAATAGGTGTTAGATTATTTTACTGTACTAACCAAAAAAAACTTTTGAAACATTTATAAAAGAAAAAGCAAAAGCAAAAGCTAACTAGTTAATTGTATTCTATCAATAGGTTTTGGTAATTATTAACTAAGACAAATATGAAAACCATATATAGGTTCAGTTTAATCACAATCAAATCATACCACTAAAAAAACATTTTAGTCACAGCTTGCAGAAATTAACAAATGAGAACATCGTGAATTATGTATCTTAGAAAAGTGTAAAAGATAGAGAGCTACAACAAACTGATCTAGTTCTCAGTTCTCACTATATATATGTAAATATGTCTTCTTGGTTGTGCTTTATAAATTTTGGAGAAAGGACAGCTCTAACTATGATTTACGTTTTGTTTGCTAACATAAAGACAACATTAACGAAAGACACAATATAGCTAGTAACCTTAGTGCTCCTAGTACCTCTAACACGCTCAGAAAAGGCATTAATTACCTGCGCCAATAGGGTTTTAACAAGAAGTATAATTAAAATCACATAGTTTAAACCGCTTATAGATTGTTTGAGATTATATATAGATCTTATCATTCTTATCATTCGTCCAAGCTAGATTTCGATAAAGATTTAGCGATGAGCTTAATGTATATTAGCACTAATCCTCTACCCAATTAAGGATATCTTGGTGTCATACAACATGGATGGATGTTATCTAGATTGTGTTCTCTATATGGTGTCAAAAACAAATTTGGTTTTAAAGAAGAGAACACAGAATTCAACTAAGTATTTCTTTAACTAATCCGTGTTCAAATAGCAATAAATCTCCCCCACCAAAAATTAATTTTTGTTTTGTCTTTTGCGTTAAAGCCAATGTTTGAATTGTTAATCTTTCTTTTTGGTGAACTGGGTTGGGTGTGTACATTTGTGTTCTTGGCCAAAAGACACATTCCCATTTGGCTCTTACCTGAGCTGAAGACTGAATTATAAGGTTTTTTGTTGGGTAGTACGTGCAACACAACGGAGTACCGCACGTGTCCATATCCTGTAATTTGCCCATAACTTTTGCCGTGCTTACCGGTAATTACAAACACTGCGAATAAATTTGGACTTGTCTCTTAATAAAGAACCTGCCGCATGTTAGCAGTCATTTTCATTTTGCTGTTTGCACTAATATCTTAAACGCTCAGCTAATAAAAACAAAATACGTATTTTTATATTACACATAGAACCGTTATCTGTAATATACTTAATATAAGCAAAAATTTCCCATTAATTACATGTCTTGATTATGTTATGCTTTATTAAAATTTGCTTCACTCTCATTTTTTTTATCTATATATCTAACACACTTACATATAAAAAAACTATTACGAAATTAAAATCTCTTCACTTTATAAAATTCCTTCGGCAACAATATTTTACTCTTGTTTAGATGGATCACTTTGTACATTAGTGATTATAATGACAAAAATAATAGCCTAATAATATATTCCCTTATCCATAATTTAAAGGAGGAAATAACAGGACTTGCAGTAGTAATTGGAGGGTGAAATGTTAAGTAACCGAGTGACAAGTGGTATAACTCCCCTCAAAGTATCAATAGGTTAAGAGTAGCAATTGGAGTAATAAATTTGTTCTACATAATATTTTCTTTTATTTGTTAATTCATATTATTTTCGCATTTTACATTTATTTTTTATTATGAAATCCATTTAAACTATAACTAATTTAGTTCGGTTCGATTAAGACTATAAAAATAGTTAAAAGTTTTCAATTACTATTTAACGGGACTACATATTATAAAAATAATTTTTAGTGACTGATTTCATTAATTTACATATATTAGTGTTATTTCGCTGATAGTAACACATCAAATCTGTATTGGCAGACATTTTTTTTTGTCTTTGCTCAGTTTTTCAACTAAAATTAATTAGTCAATCCATACATGTTCATCTAATTAGATTCTTTAAGCTTTGTCAATCAGTATTAATATTATAGATGTTTCTATTTTAGAATTGTAGAGTCAAAATGTGTTTTAGTTTGACACAATAATTTCTAATTTTCACATGTGCAACGACCTTGAAGCGGCTTAATGTAGAAAGAATAAATTTGTTCAACAATAAAAAGGAATAATTAATTAATTAAGATTGTATGCAAAGTAAAAGGCATGCATATAAAAGTGCTTTAAAAAAGTAATAACATAATCCAACTATATATATATATATATATATATATATATATATATATATATATATATATATATATTATCAGCTTTCGGAATTTAAAAGATTAAGATGAAGTTACCCACAGAAAATAATTTAAAGTAACTATTTGCATTAAATATATACTTACTGTATATTAATAAAAGGGCTAATTACAAAAAAAAAAAAAAATCTTGAACTTTTAAGTTTTTTACAATTTCAGCTAACTTGTTCTTTCAATTTTTTAAAATTAAGTATCATACTATAACTTTTTTATAAAAATTAGCCTACGGTGAGTTTTTTGCGGTGATTTTGTCTGAGCTGACACCCAGAGTTATTTTTTTAAATAAAATATTAATAACTTTGCTGAGTCATCCATTCTATAATTTTGCTGAGGCTAATTTTGATAAAAAAAGTTATAGTATGATACTTAATTTTAAAAAATTGAAAAAACATGCTAAAATTGTTAAAAATTTGAAAGTTCAGGATTTTTTTTATAATTAGCCCTTGCAAAAAAGAGAATAAGAAGCATTCTGTCATAGTTAAAGGCATTTGAAATGTCATACCCTTCATAAGTGATATGTCATATAATTGATGAAGTTGTTGCATCAGAGTTTAGAGAGAGGAACTTGGTAATATTTTTGTAAATGCAATTTGTAATTATAAACATTTTATAATGCAAATTATTTTTATTTTGCAGACAAGACAAGGATATGGTCTGCGTTGTTTTTCAGAAACAGGGAATGCATATGTTAGAGTAAGTATGGGTACAAAAACTTGGTAAAGATAGCTTGTATTGTTGATGAATTTAAATAAGTACTTGTTGTTTACATATAGATGCCTGGTGAAAGGAGGGTGAAATATGTTAGTGGTGGTTCAGCAGCAGCTATAGCAGCTGCAGTAGATAGAGCAACATCAAGGCTTGCTTCAGCATATATTCCTGCAGAAAACAACATCATGCCTACTCAAGGATCTGCAGTGACAAAAGAAGGGAATTTCACTCAGCCTAATGTTTAATGAATCTGATGCACCATGTAATTTTTTGGGATAATTA
>CATIWO010125749.1:0-16163 GCA_949673435.1 Macaranga tanarius | reverse complement strand
TTGATATTCGAATTACTTGACCACAAATTTTTCAATAACAATTCCTCATTTTATCGAAATTTTAAATTTAGTAATGGTGAAAGGAACAAATATGCTTTTATTTATAAATACTTTGATAATATTGATGTTCAATTGAATAATATATAGATAAAATAATAAAATATGCACGAAGTTGGATTTCCATCTCCATCTAAATGTCATCGAGAAAAAATGATGTACAGTAACTTAATGGTAGATTGTGGAAACTTGATGTATGAAGCATCTAAGAATATTGCATTATTGATGGTATAATTAGGATATAATATGAACTTATGATTCATATTTGGCGATTTCAACATCATATGAATTAGACAGCTACAAGTGTCCAAATCATTGCAACAAGTAAACGGAATTTTGGGCGGTTAAGCAAAGAGATTTGTGATCTTTATACTGTATTAAAAATCATTTTTCCTAACCCATATTTTAGAGCTTAGCTAGCCACCTTTCTATCTGTCATGTGATCGTTCGTGTCCTTCTTCCTAACCCTAGGAAATGGACGCAAAGTAAACTAAATCACTATCAAAACCTACATATTTATAGCTACGCCTATTTTCCATATATCCCTCCACCAAATATCAAATTAAAAGACTCATTAATTTCTTGAATATTCTTAAGTATTGGAGTTGAGAATTAGTTATTGGACACGTACAACTTTAGTGATACATATATATGTAACACTTTCATGTCATGATTGAGATGGTTGGTTATAATTGTATTTGCTTAATTAATTTATTAGATTTGTCATTTTTTAAATTTATCCGATTTTGTTAGTTTAAATATCTAAATTTGTTAAAAAATTACTTGCACAATTTATCAATATTTTCAACAAAAACATAATTTATTAATTAGATAAAATTAAAATTTTTATAAATATATTTAATTTAACTAAGTCATAATTTCTTATGAGTTATATACATATATATTATATATTTATCCATGAAAAATCCTAAGAAATCAAGACAAATGAATCTTGACAGATAATATTATACTCTAAAAACCCCATGTTTTATGTAGAACAATCCTTATTTATCCTAGCCGTTAATAGGAAATAAATATTCCGCAAGTAGATTTCAAAATTCATATATATTTCTATTTATTTACAACTTTTATTTTTTTGTCTAAATCAGTGGTATTTAGAGTCCCTTAGACTCTAACTAATTCAGTTCGATCCGGGTAAAATCACAAGGGCGACAAAAGTCTTCCAACAACTATTTAACATTTCTGCGTTCACTAAAATTCGAACTCAGAACCTTATTATTAAGCGAGAATAGCCTCTTATCATCTGATTCCAATTGTTGTTGTTGGTTATTTATTCACTACTTTAATACCATTACAGCAATAGAGACATTTATGATTGATTACAATATATATGTTGAATTATACATAAACCAATAAGATTCTATAATACAGGTAAAGAAAAGGGACGGACACCACAAATGTCACAAAGAAAATAAAAAGTGAAAGAAAACTAAGTTGGTGATATAATTTCTTTTCTGTACTTTGGAAGGTTGATATGGCTTCTCCAAAGATATTGTTACAATTAATCATTTGTTACATATATACTTGCCACTTAGCACGCGGCTTTGAGCTTGATTGCTAAATGCAACTATATATATACATGGTGGAGGTAACAGTGATACACATGAGCAACTTACTATTTTTGACAATCCTTTTTACATGGACATTTTGCTGCACAATCAACCCCACAAACTTGATCTTTTTATTGCTCTTGTGGGTATCAGTCGCTGTGAACATCTTGTAGCTGACGGCTGGATATCTGCTGCCGGATTGTTTTGTTGTTTTGACAACTTCTTTAGCCCCTTGTTTCTGGTGATCCAATTACCTTTGTTTTTTTATTAATTGCGAGATTGAATGATTTAAACATTAGCAGAATATATAATATAAAATAAATTTTTTAATTTTTTTAAAAAATAAAAAATAATTTTTTTAAAAAATAATAATATAATTGAAATTTTACATCTTATAATTTTTAAAAAGAAGTTAACTCAGTTATAAAATTATTGATGCTAAAAGAAATTAGTAACATGGTGCTTCCTTCTTAGTGGCATTAAGTTTAGAATTTAGATCATGACATTCTTTTTTTTAAAAAAAAAAAAAAAGAAATAGTCTAGTTACCAATGAAAAAGGCTAACGATTATAACAATAATAAAAATAATATCATCCCTTGGAAGGGTTTTATAAATCTTATAAGTTCTTCATTGCTATTAAAAACTATTTACAGACATATTTGTTCAAAGACAAAAAATTAAAGACAAACTAATTCATACGAAATGTAAATTTAGATTAAAGTTTAGGTAATTAATTTAAAATGATTTCCTTCTCTCCATTAGTGGGAATTAAACTTGGTGTAAGGAAGCTCTTTTTTGCATGATATGTAGTTCTCGTGTGTTCAAAGATACGGTCAACCTATTCTGGGTGCCAAACACTTCTTCATTCAAAGATATGGTCAAACTAACTGGACACTAAATTACATGTAATTCTCATCTTGCATATTCTCATGCTCATCTCAATTTGTAAACATAGTTGTTTTTACAATTTGTAGTTTAACATCATATACATTCAACATATATAAGTTAATTCATTTGTTGCACTTATACGTACGTGAAGAAAAATTAGTTGTTGTTAATTACACTTTTGCCACCTTTATAATTTTATTCGAATCCAGTTTAAAATCATTGAGTTCTAAATACCCGTTGTCTAAACCAAAAAATCTTCAAGAGAGTTTTAATCTTATTACAAATGCAGTTAATGTTCTTAATTTTCTTTTGAGAAAAAAAAAAAGATTTAATCTCTCAAAAAATTTAATTAAATACTTGAAACCAATATGAACTTTACAAATCCAATTACTTTCAAAAAATAGGAAAAAAAGTTATCCAAATGGGAAGAAATATTTTTAATATTCTTCAATCATATGAGCAGAATATACTTACAATTGGCAAGATATATATGTTATGCTTTATTGATTTTTTTTTTGAAAAAGCAACATTGTTGATAAAATTTTTTCTAAAATTTTCAAATAGAAAAATTAACACAACTCATATTATTTATAATAAGAATCAAATCAACTTCCACAAAGAAAAATTTGTAAAATTTCATCCAAATTATCTTGCAAGAGCGTACACATAAATAACTAACTAAATTAAAGGTATATTATTTTTATAGGAAAATAAATGAACTAATAAAATAAAGAATGCAGTAAATTTTTTTTTTGATAATGTAATAACCGCTTCATAATTATGCATTCTTTTAAGACGCTGAATAATGTTATATCAAAATTCGAAATTAAAATATTACAAGTATACGTATAATTGATGTTTTAATAATATACAAGTAAATTAAAATTATTTAAGAAAAAACTAATTATATTTTATGCCTACTGCGGGAACAGTTATCCAATTGATATAATCTTTAACTATTAAATGCAACAATAATTATCTAAGTCTCGTATCAACTTTTGACTGAAATTGTAGCATTCTGGTCCTCTAGAAAGGCTACAATTTAAAGTTTTAATTGCGACTTCTTTTGATTATTCCAACCTCTAAGGATACATTTCCTCTGCTTTGGAATATATGCATATAAATTTACTTTTTACCTTTTTCGGTTAAAAATTGATTTCATTCAAAAATCAAATCTCTAGTAATTAATGTAAGAATAGGAATCGATTAAATAAATTAACCCAGTGGATATTAATAATATCCTTAGCCTTTTGATTCTGCTTCTATTGCAATTTGCAAGAGACTTCCCCTGTAGGAATCAATAATTTCCTGTAGTGGAATTATATTTATAATTAGCTAGTTAATTAATTAAACTAACCAGTGGTCTAATGCTGATTAATTACAATATATGGATATTGTTACAATTAAATGGTGATGGAATTTCACCGTAGAAGGTAGTGATTCATAAAAGATAAAAAGGAAAGATGTTGAAGTTTGCCCAATTCAAAGATGGAATTTGTGCTACTAATATACATTGGTTTAAATATTGAAAAGTTTAAATTTTCTTAAGTAAAGTTTTAAAAAAAAGTGACAAATAAAATAAAATTTATTTAACTCAAATTTTAAAATAATTAAAATAAATATAATTACCATATATTAAAGTCATCGAAATTAATGAAAAAAAGATGGAATTTGTGCTCATCACTTTGTGGGTGTTTCCTAAAGCTATAGTCTCCCCTCAGGGAGTAGTAGGGAATTAAACTTGGTCAAAAGAATTGCTTGATGGGATACCATTTGACTATAAATACATTTACTTACTAAGGGCAAAAGCAGACAAGCTTTTTATGTGCTTATCAATATGTTAATTAATAATACTACTAGTTTTGTACTTTCTTAATTTGTAGATATATGAGAAAGGAAAATAATTCATGAAATTTCCAAGTTAGATCACCCTTAATTAGTTCAATAGTTTATGCTAACTTTGTATTTTAATTTTAATTAAGAACTTTAGACATAGTGAAGTGTGGGGTTATTTATACTCACTGTCCCTAAAATTTTACCATAATTCTAATATTGTCCTAAATATTTAATTTATTTTTTGAAACTCCCAAAATTTTAATTTTGATCCCACCGAAACCTTTATTGCCATTTTCCGGCATAAAAACTCACTGGTACGCTGACATGGAGTCACATATATCATTTTCACTTGTAGACATTTTAACACATCACTAAAATAGTTTATATCAGCATACCATGTCACTTGCTTCATTTATTAAAATTTAATTTTTTACTATAATATTAAAACCTTTCCATTATCCAAAAAAAAAAAACCCTTCTCCATTTCTCTCTTTCTTTCTCTATAATTAAACTCCATTCTTTTTCTATTGTCTCACCATTATCTTGTTTGTATATCTGTGATTTGTGTATTGAAGTAGTGAAGAACAAAAACAAGACCGCGAAGAAGAGAAAGACAAGGACGTAGAAAAAAAAAATTGGAGGAGATATAATTAGTGGTCATGTGACCAATAGCAAGTCACCACGTGGCCATTTTAATTAAAAAAAAAAGTGACATATCATGCTGACAAAAACTATTTTAGTGATATCTAAAAATATCTATAAGTGAAAATGATACTTGTGGCTCCATATCAGTGTGCTGGTGAGTTTTTATGCCGGAAAATGATAATAAGGGTTTTAGTGGGATTAAAATTAAAATTTTGGGAGTTTTAAATGACAAATTAAATATTTAAAACGATAGTGAGATTAGAGTAAAATCTTAAGGACGATGAGTGTAAATAACCCTGAAGTGTGTGATGATAGCGCATGTTAATGTGATTGGCACATTCACTTTCCAGTAAAAATATGTATAACGTGTAATATAGTACATACGTATCAAGATTATAATGAGATCGTGAATTATCTTTATAGTTAAAAAATGGAATTTTGGGATCGTTCCCTGCTGCTAATTATAGCAGACTGTCTGTGGAGGTTGAATTTTCGGATTCCACATCGTTTAGAAATGGGTGTATGTGTATGGTTATAAGCATGTAGTCTAAATCCATCCAGTTATCAATTGTCTGGATGTGAGCTTAGTTACAGTAAATCTTTCGTCCAAAAAAAAATAATGGAATTTTGGTATTTAGGGATTGATAAACAAACATTTATCACTTAATGTGAAAATTGTGCTATTTGTACGAATCATTTTAGCATATTATTGATATTCAATACGAATTTATAGAAATTATGGAATTGGTAAATGTTACTGTATTTCGTGCTAAAGTCATTGTACAAAATACCATTTCTCAAAAATAAATACTGTTCTGCATTCTAAATTCTCGAAGGTTACAATATTTTTTATGCAAAAGAAATTATGTATTATAAAATTATGGTAAAAATATTTACAGGCCATGAATTCAGTGGGCGGAAGGGAATAGGATTTTCTGTATTTGTGTAGTTGATTTTTTTTTTTTTTGGGGTTTATCGTTTTGTTATTTCTCAACGCAATTTACATGAGTCATAATCGCACCAGCTACCTAATTGACTTCCCTTGTATTTTGCATGCTAAAATTCTTTTTTCCCACACTAGACTTGCCCACCTAACTCTCTACACGAATTGAAGCAAACATTATTAGGTGAAAATTAAAATTTTTTTGCTAGAAATTAAACAGTACAAAATCCTTTAAATTCAAAGCCCTACCAATAACATATGATATCAAAATTTGGAAAAACTCCCATTAAAAAAATTCTAAATGTACCATGATATGTTTTGAACTTAAGATAAGATAATTGAATGATATATATATATTGTGACAAAAAAAAATTATATCTTCCTATTCAGCCATTGAATATGTATATTTATATGAAAAATGGAAAAGGAAAACGAGTAATTGTGCTATAGAGGGAGTAGAGTGGGGTT
This sequence comes from Macaranga tanarius, assembly GCA_949673435.1. Taxonomy (NCBI): domain Eukaryota; kingdom Viridiplantae; phylum Streptophyta; class Magnoliopsida; order Malpighiales; family Euphorbiaceae; genus Macaranga; species Macaranga tanarius. The sequence continues at coordinate 9,755 of CATIWO010125749.1, read as the reverse complement.
CTGGTCCAAGTTTCAGACAAAATTCATGACCAATGCCATTGCTCGATGGTGGCTAAGCCATAGCCATCTGAAAAAAAAAAATAAAAAAGTAGTGTTACTTTAAAAGCACGAGAGGATTGGTAGTGGCCGGAGAACATTATATATATATATATATACATAAAACATAGTCCTTTTGAAGAAACCTTGGTCCGTCAATGTCATCATCTTCACATGCTGCAAAAAAACTCATTGTAATTAATATGATAAGATATGTATATATTTGTAATATTATTAACAAAACAAAGAAGTTCATTCTTGTTGGCCTTCCAGTGTCCGTGTGTTAGACTGTTGAAAAGTCAAATGGTCAAACCCAAAATTATAATACTCACAATTTTCACTGCTCAACATTAAAAAAATCAAAGAATAGTTAGTGCTAAAAAGCTTGTACAGAGCATAGCAGCAAAATAAATATAATTTAAGTTTTGGCTTTCTTTTCTAACACATGCTATTGCTAGCTGCTATCTTTTACCTTACTATATATATACACACAAACACACACTCTCTTATCCATCTAAGAATTCAAGACTAATTTTATCTATCTTATATTCGTTAATATATATACATCATCTTCCAGTCTAATTAATCTCCCATCCCCTTTTTTTTCTTGAAATATAGTTGGTTCTTTTCTTGAGTGAAGAAATTAATGGCCGCTCATGCAAGAAATTATGTCTTTGGAAGTTACCAAAATGGAGAAGATGCAGACATAAGGAAAGGGCCATGGACCGTGGAAGAGGATGCTATACTTTCCGACTATGTTAACACCCACGGCGAAGGACGCTGGAACGCAGCTGCTCGATGTGCAGGTAATTAACATCTTCAAGATTTATTAGAAAAGGTTTAGTTAATTCGCATACTACTAGTTCTTGTTTTTTACTGATATCATCATGTTCTTGAATCTTGAAACTACAAACAGGACTGAAACGTACAGGTAAAAGCTGCAGATTAAGATGGTTAAACTACCTGCGCCCAGATGTTAGACGTGGAAACATAACCCTTCAAGAACAGTTGTTGATTCTTGACCTCCATTCTCGTTGGGGCAACAGGTACTTGATTAATTTGGCTACTCGATTATCTTTCCTTTTTTTTTTTAAGATTGATAATTGATATTGCTATCTGTTATCAAATTCTGATATTGATTTTCATTTCTTGAAACGTTTAAAGGTGGTCGAAAATAGCACAGTACTTGCCTGGAAGAACAGACAATGAGATAAAGAACTACTGGAGAACAAGAGTCCAAAAGCAAGCAAAGCAACTCAAATGTGATGTTAACAGCAAACAATTCAGAGACGCCATGCGCTACATCTGGATGCCAAGACTAATGGAGCGAATTCAGGCGTCATCGTCATCATCATCTCCCGGGTCTTGCACGGGTCAACCCACCACCACCACCATCATCAATTACAATAATGATCATATACAAGCAACAGCAGCAGCAAATGATCAAACAGAGTGGCGGGTCGAACCAAATATCATACCAGAGCCATCAGGAACATCGTCGGACTCTTTAGACCCGGTGTCAGACGTGACAGAGTATCAAATTCAAAGCAGTACTAATGATCAATACTACTATAATAAAGAAGAGTACGGGCCGGGTAGCTGGGCAGGAGAGCTGGAAATTGAGAGTAATGGGTCATTAATGATAGGTGGAGGAGAGTCATTGGAGAGTTTATGGAATGAAGAGAATATTTGGTTTCTACAACAGCAGCTAATGTGACGGAATTTGCTTACGTGACGCATCAACCCTTTGAACATTCTGCGAATTCATCTAATTAATCTCATCTTAATTTGGTGGGTCTAAAGTAGCATTAATTATACAGCAGCTAACATATATACATGCAGCTTCTTAATTATTTTGTTTTAGAAGAATAATAATATATAGTTTGTTTGTACATTATACATGGATGCACGTAATAGATCAACAAGTATCTTATGTATAATCTTTTTGTTTTGTGTCATGCAAAATACACGGAAAAAAAAAACAACAACTGAGTTTTGCCTATCAAAATATGTAATTTAATTTCTTTTTTATTTTAGTTTTAAGATCAATAATGATCTGTTATTTTTTTGGTTAATGTCTAATTAGTTAATTTTATTTATATCTCCATTAAACCAACTTTTTAATTTGGCGAATTTAATAATGAAAAGTTTCCGCATAGATTGAGTCTCTAATCATTTTTACTATGATATTTGATACAATTTCAAGTATTAAGAATCTCCAACCATGTTTGGGATGAATCGCGTAGAAAATATATAGAAAATCCTATATGTGATTTATTTAGTCTTTTTAAATCATACAAACTTAAGGAGATTTCATTGTTGAATTTTAATAAATGATTATATCATTAAATATTTGAATGTAAAATATTTGAATGATATATTATTAATTATATCATTAAATGTAATACATCAAAAACTTCCTATCATATACAAGTCTCTTCCAATTTTAGTTAAGGCATAGAAATTGCCTAATTGAGCTTCACAATAGATATATGTATGATGCCATTACTTGATGAAGCAAAATAGGAGAACGAACGCTAGCTTAATAGCTGCCATGCGTCAATTCTACAAGTGCCCTATTCACTTACTTTATAAGAGAAGAAAAAAACAAACAAAAGGACAAAAGGATAAAATTAAAATCAAACTCAGTCATCATCACACACACGCACAATACATAGAAAAAGCATAGGATGCAATTTTCATGTGGAGTTTAAATTTTACACACCGAATGATTTTTATTCTTTCAAAATATATTATATTCAACTATCAAATTTATAATATATATTTTAAATATTTTATATTTAATTATAAAAATAATATACATATTTATGTATTATAAATTTCATTGATATTTTTTTTTTTTTGTCTGAATCACTAGTATTCAGAGCTCAATAAACTCTAACTAATCCAGTTCGATTCGAGTAGAATGACAATGGCGGTAAAAGTCTCCTAATAATTTTTTTTTTTTTGTAAATCACTAATAGAGTTTAATAAACTCTGACTAATTCAGTTTGACTCAGATAAAATCATAAGGACGGTAAAAATTTCTAAACAACTTTTTAACATAACTGTATTTATTAGTAGTTAAACTCAAAATCTTAATTTAAGCGAGAATAATTTCTACCAATTATCCCAATAGTTGTTGGCGAATGATAGTTATTTGTATATCATGAAGTTCTTGAAAAACTCAATTGCCTTTCGAGAGGATTTAATATTGATGAATGATGAGTACACGGAATGTAATTAATACAAGAAAAAGATGATATAAGCATTGACGGCAGCAAGCAAGAAAGGGCTAGGGCCTAGGGGTCAGCCGCAGCCATGAAAACTGTAGAGTTAAATAAGATTCAATGGTGGGTAAGGGAACCCTGGACTGAAGCACTAATTGCCGCAACTCTTGAAACAGCGTACTAGACTACTACTACACATGCTCATTTGACACATTGAGTTGTGGTCAACTCTTAATTAATTAAATCAAGTGCCTAATTATATCAATCTGAACATTTGAAGACTATATGCTCGACGTTATAAAATCAAAATGATAAACATTGAACACAAAAACAATATGGGTTAGTCGTAATTCATTGCATCGAGATCCCTAAAACCAAATTAAAAAAATTTAATAGCTAGTTGGTCTTAAAGGGTTCATGTCGGTTGTCAATAATTAATATCCAATTGGTTTCTTTTTGGTATATATATATATAGTATAAGCTCTATTTGAAGTCCAATTTGATATTTGTAAACTGTTATTGCGATTTCATATGTACATATAGCTTTTCTTTTTTTGGTGCTTCATTCAACAAATATAAACTTTTGGATGAAAACTATGACAATTATTGTACTTTCAAAAAAGCTAGTGTGCCAAAATAAATGATTAAAATCCACTTGTATTTTACATCAAATTAATCAAAAAATTTCACTCATGCATTTTATTAATGTTGGTAAAACGTATATGATAAGAATCAAAGAATACAATATCTCAGAGTCATCTATCAATTTACATTTGAGATTTTAAAAATAAAATCTCAAGAGTCAAGAATTCACACCTTCCTGCCCTCCCTGAAAATGGAATGGGATTCTGTTTCACTATTAAATAATGAATCATTTTTTAAGGTAAAAACAAATATGGCATCCGAAATTTGCGCAATCAATTTCAAATGCACTAATTTTTCTCTTTCTTTCATCTCAGATCAAATGACCTTTATATATTCTAATCTTTTGCAAGAAATTATGGTCACATCAATTTGGTGCTTTCGTGGGGATATGATTAATTACATTTTGGAAGTTTTTTTTTCCTTTTCATGAATATGACCCCTTATAAGTCATCAAAAGAAGATTGATTTTTTTGCTTAATTTTTTTTTTTTGTTTTGTATTGTTATATTCTAAATATTCAGAATTTAACTTTTTTTTTTAAAAAAAAAATAATACTTGATTTTTTTCAATAATATTAAAGATGCATCTCTATGAACGTTGGTGACTTCATAAAAATTTGACTTTTTTTAGATGCTACATTTAAAAATCAACTCAAATTATTGAGGAAATGAGAAAATATTTTCAATCATTTAAATTAAATTTCCAAATTTTATGTACCATTATTTTGTATAGATAGTTTTCACATCATTTTCAACATGTGAATTAAAAAAATAAAATCACATAGTTCACTAACTGTTAGCAACTACAAAGGGAGAGAGATCAGTGGAAGCCATGACCTCCCAAGTTTTATTTTTTATTTTATTAATATGGAGGTTATATAATTTAAGCATTGATGAACTATATAGCAGTGACTCTTTTCTTTTAACTTGATGACAGCTAAATTCAAATTCCACTTTTTAAGACGTTCTTGGAGAGGAGATACTAATTACTATTTTACTACTCTCTCCGTGACTACTTATTGTGACATTTGAATGTGTAGTTTTGTCTCTTCTTATTTTTTAAAGAAATTTTTACTCTTCTTATTTTTTAAAGAAATGTTTACTTTTTTTTTTTTTTTTTTTAATTTTGACTCTTTTAAATCTGCACAAACATATATTTTAATCCGAATGATAGATTGAATTTTACGTACGGTTGTAATATTTAAGGTAACTTTTTAAATATATAAATCAATTTTAAACAAATATCTTTGATCTCAAGTCTAAAAAAAAAAGAGAGCTAATTAACATACAAGTTAAACTATTCAAAACACATGTGCTGCATGATTTTAATTAGTTTTTTTAAAAAAAAAACTCCAGTCATCTCTTTTTTTTTTTTATCAAAAAAATTTTTATTTTTAACCATAGCCATCGATCATCTCTTGGATTGGCAGTAATTTTTTTTTATTTTTTTCTACTAGACTTAATTTATTTCATTTTTTTTCCATTCAATAAATATAAAATTTTGATCTGTAATTTATTTTTTATTTTGGATTTTTTTTTAACCTTTATCCGTGAAGTTATTACCTTTGATGGGAATTGATTGTTTATCTTTCATGAAATATAATTATCTCCCAATTATGAAATTTTTATTCGATATTTTTGCACTCATTTAAAGACTCAAAAGTCAATTTGTGGCTAATCAAAGTCTTTGAGTTGGAACATACAGATCGCGGAGTTCCACATCGAAAGAGCTATGTCAATGCGATTAATAAATAGTTTCAAGAAATTTCATAATTTAAGTGAGATTTTATTTTTATACTTTTTTATTATACTGTCATTAATATTATTTAAAATCAATGAAAAATTCAATTTTTTTCATAAAAAAATTTAGAAAAAAATAATCCAGCATTTATTCCGAAAAGAGAAAGTTAATTAAAAATTCAATTCATTAATTAATTAGCAGACATTCAACGATTCCTTAAATAAAGCAAATGGTCCAGAAGAACAAACCATGAATGTATTTTTATCTGTATAAAAACAGAACCAAAGAAGAGTTTGATGAGGTTTAGGATTTTTATTGCAAAGATAAAAAGTAGAAGAGGTTGGTGATAGGGTTTATAGATTGTGTCTGTATTTGAGTGGGAGACATAATAAACGCTAAACAGTTGCAGTTAGAAAATATAAGCAGCCAGAAGTAGTTAATTTTCTTCGACTACTGAAGGCTTTTAGCAGAAGAATAAGAATGATAATACTAAGAATAATAAAGCATGAAAATTCCAATTTTCATGTTGCAGCATTTTAATTGCCTAGTAAACTCCAAGTAAACGATTTAGTGGATTTGTTTGATAAAAACATTTTATAGGCTTGCTTTCTAGAAATCAAATACGTACAATGCAGTCATTGCTTACGTTTACCTGCCAGTTTGTAGTCCAAAACACGGTCCTTTTCTTTTCTGGGCCATTTGGATTGATTACAATTAAGAGTAGATAATTGAAACCCATGTAACTTTCTCATGAGCTTAATTAACAGTGAAAAGGCTGTTGCTTAATTCCCAGTAAAGAAACTTTTTTTTTTTTTTTTATCTAAACTACCCGTCTTTAAAATTTACTTGATTTTGACTATCTAATTAAATATGAATAAAATTATAAGGATAATAAAAATCTTTCAATAACTAATTTAACAAGAATATATACACTATAACTCGAACTTGAAACTCGCTTAAGCGATAATAGCCCTTATCACCTGATGCAAATGATTACTGGTATAGTTCAAGTTCTTTATGTTGAAGCAGCTAGTTCATCACTTCATGGCACCTGGGTTTTACTGTTATGATTTGTAGCAAACTAGCATGTAATGCGGACTGTCATGCTAATGACTATTCAAGGAAGTTTAACTTTGATTTGGCTTGATATATATATATATATATATATATATTTTTCAAAACCAATTAGAATATGATATTTTTCTTGTTAATGAATAAATTTATATACAAACATTTCAAATTTGATCTTATGAATATAATGTTTGTAATGAAGTTTTTTTTTTTTTTGTTGAAATAAATAGTGATTTATTTGTCTATAGTTATTTTTATGTTTGGAGACAATTTTTTGAAAACTTATTTTTGAAGGTAATCTTTTTAATTAATGTCTGATAATAGGATCTAATTTTTTTTATTTTTTATTAAAATTTGAATAAATCAGGTTAGGATAAAATAATAAAATTACTGACAAAGTTATAAAATCATTATATTAGGTCTGCCACAAATGAATAACCGAATCAATTTAAATTAATTATAAAATATAGGATAAAATTACAACAAAATTGTCTAATTAAAATAGAAGTGATTAAATTAAAAATTTTGGTCGAAATCATAAAAGTCAAAACACTTTGAATTTTATTGATTATTAAGCCTTTTAAAAATATTTTTTGATCAACCAAATAAAACTTTTTAGAAAATAAATATTACAGTCCCTAAAAACAAAGAAAATATATTACAGTCCTCGCAGTATATTGATACTATATTAGATGATTTCATCACTAATATTTTGTTTAGCAACAAGTAAATATAACAGTGGCAGAAAGCTTGTTATTTTAGCCACAAATTTATTGCTTTGTCAAATTATTGTTTTGGCGGCAAGAAATCTCGTTGCCTTTGGTTTAGGAGCTTAGGCGGCGATAAGGAGATGATTGTTTGTGGCCCTTTCTTGGCGACCGCATGGAACTTTTTAGGGACGACAATATTCGTAGCCAAATGCCCATTTGGCATTGCAGAAGACACAAAAACGCCCAGTAAAATAAATGGATTTGAATAAAGCATAAATTATACAAATACATCTATTTTTCCACAACGGAGACCTAGCTCATTAATAAAGAACTGGCTTCACAGACCAAATTGAAGGCACAGTATGTAGTGCAAGGCAGATATTTTTATTGAAGAAATAGAATCAATGGAAGACAACAAAAATGAGAAAAAGTGGCGTCGTCGCCCCCACATATATAAGAGGTGGTGCTCTAGTTTGGTGGTAGAATTTGGGGCACATGATCAGTTATCTGATCAAATTAGTACATTTCTGGAGACCACTATAAGATTGAGATCAATTGGTGCTAGCTGCATTAAAATACCCTCAATTATAAGTAGAATGGCAACAAATTTATATTGCAAAATTGGTTTACAGCTATTTCTCCCACTCCACCTTACAATGGACCTATAATATTTGGGTGCTGGGGACCCCAATTCATCATGCTATAATCTGAAATTCTACTCCCCATAATGCCCCTCTATGTATGATCTCTTTTACTTGCAATGTCCAGCCTCAGATTGCGTAACGAAGCTTGGAGGACATACAGAACAAAAGGCTAGAGCCTGAAGGTTAGTTTAGTAAATGCAATTTAGACGCACCAACATGGCATGTTAAATGCCAATATCAAACATGCAGTTCTGACTTCTGAGTCCTAACCCAACATATGTCTAATGGCTTCAAAATGCCATTGCCATTTCATTATCTTTTTTCTCTTATCATCAGCTTGTTTTTTAAAGTTTTGTTCATCCATTTCAGAGAAAGAATCAGATTTCAACAAATGGGTATCTTGGAACATTGATAATCATAGGAGAAGAGCAGTCTTGGAAGCTAAACCCCTACTTCAGCCTCCTGCGGCTACCACCACTGGCAAAGTTATTGATGACAAGCTAAAGAAGGCTGAGATGAACAATATGACAATTACAGTTAGCCAAAATGGGACTGGCAGTTTCAAGACTATTGGAGAAGCTCTCAACACCATTCCACCATACAACACTAGAAGAGTTGTAATAGTGATCAAACCAGGTGTTTATAGGTATGTTTCAAGTTCTTAAACTTTAATCTTAGACAGATCGTTGAAATGACTGCATAAATCTTTATTCTTAATGATAATCAGTTACACAATAACTACAAGAGTTCAATCAATGGGGATGCTAACCTGTGACATGGTTGAGTAGGGAAAAGATTGCCATTCCCAGAACATTGCCCTTCATTACATTTTTAGGTGACTCAAGTGATCCGCCAACTATTACTGGCAATGATACTGCATCAATCTTTGGAAAAGATGGGAAGCCATTGAAGACATTTAAAAGTGCAACAGTAGCTGTTGATGCAAATTATTTTATAGCCATTAACATCAAATTTGAGGTAATGTAAATTAATCAATTAATTAATTAAATATAAGTTGTCAGCACAATCAATATCTGGGCAAAGCATGCAACATTCAGAATAAAGTACATATCAATAAATTTAAATATAAGTTGTCAGCACAATCAATAAATTTGAGGTACCGTATCTTTTGTGCAACTAAAAAACACACGTTCACGGGTCTTCAACAACAAACTCGAAGTAGCTACATTTGCAATATATATATATAATTGCTCAATGAATAAGATCCAAAGGTGATGAAAAGACCAAAACGCGAAAAATATCATGATCTCTTAACGTTGGGTTTCTTGAAACTAGGGGTGGCAAAATGGGTGGATTGGGTGGGTATGGGTTGGATATAAATGGGTTATACCCTTAATTATCCATTTACACATTTATGATCCATTTATTATTTATATGGGTACCCATACCCATATAACTCATATAAATTTTATCCACCCATTTACCCATATAGACCCATTTATTATTAAGAAAATTACCTTATATTTTTATTTATTATAATCATGTCCATTTTTCTTTTCATATGTACTCTTTTTTTCTTTTCTCTTTCAATTTTGTCTTTTTTTTTTTATTTTAGCTTTGTTTTGTTTTTTTTCTATTTTTCTTATTTTTTTCTCCATCCATTTTTTTATTTTGTTCTTATTTTTTCACCATCTCATTTTTTTTCTTTTTTTTTTCTTT
>CATIWO010125720.1:0-25449 GCA_949673435.1 Macaranga tanarius | reverse complement strand
GATAGTTGAGTCAAATGATATTTCTTGGAAGCTCAAATATTTTATCCTTTGTGTCCAATTTGCATAAATCTATTTGAAAATTAAAAAGTTGCTTTTTGTCCCATCAAATACTTTTTCATGCATACTTTTAAATTTGGTTGGTAAAATATTTTGGTGGCAAAGTGTTTTTTTGAGTGAACCAATGTTCACAACTTTTTATGTGACAAGAAAGAGATGAAAAATAGCTTTCTCGGGTACTAAAGCTGCATTGCCAAAAATGGTAAAATTCTCACATGAGACTGTTGGACAAACTGTTGTGTCCAAACTAATTTTAGAAAGTGAATCTGTCTCGGCAGCAGCCTGATCTTGCTGACAGAAGCTAATCTGCACAGTTTTTCAAAGACAAAAGGATTTTGCTACTCATTGCATATTTAGCAAATCAAATAATTAAACCATATCATATTGCAGATCATGATAGCTGGAAAATTAGGAGAACCATTGAGAATACATATATACATCATTTTCTCATTTGTTCATCTCAAAGAAGTGTGAGAGAGAGAGCAATATTTGAGAGAGTATTTTCAGAGCTGCTGGAGTTTCTTTTCTACTCTTAAAATTCTGGTTGCAGTTGCTGCATCTTCATATTTTGAAAAATCATCTTTGAGCTTCCTTGAGAGTCATCTTCACTCTTCATATCCATAGGCTTCATGTGTATCATTGCTGCTTGAGTGAGAGAGACAAACACACTTCTTCTTGTTCTTGAAATGCAGAAAGCACCATTTGGAGAGAAATGGGTGCATAGTTGCTGGAGCTAATTAAAACTAGTGTTGTATACAGTTTACTGGAGCTGTTTGGGAAAGACCAGCAGGGGTTAGTTGCTGGAACTGGAAAACCAGTGTAGAGGCAGCTTAGGAAAAGGGTAGTACTAAGGCTGTAAATGACTTGTCTCTTGCCGGTTGAAAAGAGATCACTTTAACTAGTGGAAAAATCTCAAGGGTGAGTCTTTGGGGAGTAGATGTAGGCATGTGGAGCCGAACCACGATAAAATCTTGTGTATATTGATTTCTCCTTCATCTCTCTATTTTCTCTTATGCTGTTGTGATGATTGCAAAAATGGATCAACTTGCTCAACTTGGTTCAGTTTAAATTTGCTTTAAGTTGATTCATAAAAAGTGGCACTCTTGAAATCAAAAATGTGTTCACAAGGCTTTTAAATCTGTGCTTTATTTTTAAGCTTCCGTATTTGAGTTTCAGTTGGCCAAATCAGTTTCAGTTTTCAAAATTAGTTTGAAAAGCTCAATTCACCCCCCCCCCCTCTTGAGCAGCCGAGCGGACCTAACAATTATTTTCCCATAATAATGACTGACTAGGGATGATTTAGAATATAACTCATTTACCATTTAAGAGTTCTACTATCAAGTCACACACTTGATGATCTTAAATAGAGTTAAACATTTATGGAATTTAATAGAGTCAATATGATAAAAATGCCTCTTTATTATAATGATGCAAAATAGACAAAGTCACAATATAGCCATAATACTATAAGCCTAGGGCACATCACTAATAGGTAATTGGTATTAACATTGAATTATATTGTTATTAATATAAGAAGGTTTATGTTACTCAGTGGAAGTAACATAGTAATGATTAGGTGTGGTTGAATGAGATATGAATAATAAATGTTATGGTAGTAATATAAAATGTGTGTGTGAAGTGAGATATGAGCCGAGTGGTTATGTGTGTGTGTGAAGTAAGATATGAGCTGGGTGGAAATGTGTGTGTGAAGTGAGATATAAGCCGGGCAGAAATTGGCAAGCCAATATGAATAAATTGTGAATTATTGAGATATATGGGATATAAGTTTAATTATCTCATAAATGGTGAGGATGGGCGGGGTGGATGTTTTGTGAAATGTGAGATATGATTGTGTGAAAGTGAATATGCAATGATTTATATATACACGCATATGAATGTGTATTTATTTGAGAATGTATATTGATGATATTGAGTTATGGAGTGGTTGCGAGCTATTTAATATTGTGTGAATTGTATAATCAGGTAGAAAATACGGGATGAGACACGGGCATGTTTTGAGCTATGTAATAAGACACAGGCGTGTTCAAGGTGGCATTTTGTCCAGAGAGATACAAGGGTAGAGACTTGGGCGTGTTCTCGGTTGTGTATGCATGCGGGGTTTTAGATAGTGAGATACACGACCCAAGACACGGTAACACCTTTGGCCATGTATGTCTGTGAAAATTTTGGCTGTGAGATACACGGGTAGAAATACGACCGTGTATCAGACCGTGTATTGACTAGGAATCTAGTCTAGAAGACTACATGGGGACACACATACCTGTGTAGTCCATATATTTAATTATTCTTATTATTTTGTACTTAATTAGTTCTTAAGAAGATAGAATATATTTATATTAGTTATTACTTATTGAGTTGCAAGCTCATTCGTTTGCAAGTTATTATTTTTCAGGATATTGTAGATAATCCTGAGTTGCATTGTCTGTTGTTGTTAAGCATCTGTCAGGTGGGCCAGTGGGGAGGACTTTGCTCAAATGTTCAGTGATTACATTGTGCATTTCAACTCATTGGCATGATCATAATATTTTATAGTAATTGGTAGTATAAAAGGTTACAATGTATTTGTAACTTAAATACTTGTTATATGTATATACTTTGTATGTATAAAGTTTTATTTTAACCTCATTCTAGTATGGCTTATGTTTTATTTATAATTCCCGGTATGTTGACCTATGAGGGTGTCACATTGGGACTAATTGTAATTAAATAAATATTAATTTCGACTTGATTTAATATGTGATATTAAGTTTAAGGACTAAATTAATATTTACCTCCAAATGATGGAATGGATATAGGCCATAAGATGGACCATATGTATTATTAATAGTCGATTGAAGTTGGGCTTTGTTTAAAGAGTTTAAATAAATTACCCATGAGTTGTCTTATTTAGTTTGGTATGAGTTTTGTTTAAGTATTATACAAGCCCATAACCTTAGCCCAACTCATTAAGGGTTAATGAAATCAAAGGCTAAGATTATCCATGTAACTAAACTAATCCCACTTATAACATAAAGCTATCCATGCATATAGTTAGAGTGTGAGACACTCAAACTATCATATGCATATAGCTTGAGTGTGAGACACTCAATCTAACACATATATATAGCTTGAGTGTGAGACACTCAAGCTATTATTAAATGGATGTGTTTTAAGTTAGTGGGTGGTGTAAAGACAACACACTAATGTTAATGCACATTTGAGATATTCTTACAAAAGAGAGAAAAGGGTTGATATCATCTTCTTCCTTCACAAGTGTTATGAAATCTAGAAATTGTAATATATTAGAAAGAAAATTTGGAAAGATAGTACTAAATAAAATCCATGCTTAAGAACATAAAAGGAAGGAAACTAAAAATACTTCAAGAATACGCACCACAAACCTTGGACATGCACATTAAGATTTCCTTTCCCATTGACAAACTACTTGTTCATAATGAAATCTAGAAATTCATCAGCAACAATATCTTTTTCCTTAAAAGTACCCATATACTCATAAAGGCTCATAATAATGTCCTCTGTGGTTATCTTTAATACTTTAGTTTCATCATAATTCACTAAAAAATAATACAAGACCAATGGATGTCACAGCAAAGGGCCCAATTCCAGTTCTTTAAATAACTCTATACCCTTATTCTCGCATATTGATACCTCCAAATCATACGGCGATATAATTCTCCGAACCGTAACAAATCAATAAATAAATGCATTAATTTGAATAACCAAAACCATAAAAAAGAAGTGAAATTTTGGAATGTGTTCATGGATATTTAGATAGTGTTAGATATTTTAATTGGACAGTGAGAATATAGAAGAACAGAATAAGCATATGACAAACTTGAAGAAAATGAAAAGCCAAACTAGAGTAGTCAAATAAGTTATATAAATTAGTGAACCTGTAGTTAGACACCATAACTTTTTTAATTGTGTGAAAAAAAATTAAATTACAAAAAGTCTAAGTGGTGGAGTCCACCATGTTTGTGAACTGATAGTTACCAAAATTGTGAATTAGCCACATTACAACTCTAGATTGGCTAAGGGATTCTATTCTTCTAGACTAAACATATAAATCCTTCAATTTTTCTACTGTTTTTTCATTTCACATGATGTTTCAGAAAATCTAGAGGACTTATGTCAATTTTAACAAAGACAGTGAATGAGCCCTTTGTACAATAGTAAGACTGTGTGTCACTTAGGTCACAAATTCAAACCAAGATGAGGAAAGATTCTACATAAAAGATTATAGTATGTTCTTTTAGTCTAAATTTGTTGCTAGTTATTTCATGTTCTATTCAAGAAAGATAAGAATTTTAGTCCAACCAAAACTTAGATTTGCATGAACCCCAGTCTCATATAGGCTAGGTTCTACCATTCCAAATAAGAATGAAATAAAAAGGCTAAATGTCTTAACTTTTTAGCATTCTTTCCCTTGTTACACTTTTTGATGCAAGAGAATCCTAGTTAAAGTCCAAATTAGGTGTTTGTTTAGATTTCATTTTTCTTATAATTATATTAATATTATAATTCTTATTTAGGAGTATTTTAGGAGTCTTATTTAGGAAGTCTTTTTATTTACTTAAAAAGTTTTATTTTAGGAGTAGTCCTTCTAGGGTTAGGATACGTTACAACTACTATATATAAGGACTTTAGAAAATTTCAGAGTTAGGTTTTGTATTTTGATTTCAGATTTTTAATAATAATTGATAGGTTTTGCATAAATGCTAATTATTTATCATGTTCTAACTCTAATTATATGTTTTACCCTTTTTTCCCACATCAATTAGTATCAAAGCGAAAATGATCCTAAACACTCTAGGGTTTTTTTTTTGTTCTTTAGCCAATAGTTAGATGATATAGAGGTAATCAGTCCCAATGGACGAAATTGGCTGAATTGCATAGAATGATAGAGTATTTGACCCTAGTTGTATAAGCCTTAGAGCGTCAGAAACCTATGGAAGCCTGTATAGAGAATCTAGAAGGTAATCATAACTCTTTTAATATGCCAGAAGGTGGTCTTGATGATGATTTTGAAGAAAGTGAGGATGTAAACATTTTTTATGATGCTGAAACCACAAGTCATGCGAAAAAAGGTGGAATAAAAGAGGATTTACATGTTTTTATTTCTATGTTAAAGAAGTGATGGCTGAAGTTGATCCAATTAACTTTAAAAATCTAATCTATAATGAGTACTTTGATGAGGAAGAGGAAGAAATTAATTTATTTTCTATCGAATGAGAGTCTTGATATTTTTGTTGATTATAATAGTGTAGAGATGGAGTCAAAAGATTTTATAGAGGAGCAGAATTTGGTTATCAATGACAATAAAATTTCAGTATATCAGTTCAATATGGGTATTACTTATGTGGATGAATGCAATGACAGTTTTATATTGCCATCTTTCAAGAAAGAATCTATACATATCAATACTGAAGCAAAGAAAAAGAATTTTTCGATATCTATTGCCTTTATTATCAATGTGAGAGAATTATTTTATAGAATCAATGAAGCTTATGATGAGTCTACTTATAAAAATAAGATTAAACAACTAATAAGGCTGCATAGAAAGATTGTTGAAGATATTGCCACCACAATGGAAGGTTTTCACAAAGGATACATATGGAATTCTTTAAACTTAGGGAGAATAATGCAGAAGCATCCTAATCAAAGTCCAAATTAGGAGTTTGTTTAGATTTCATTTTTCTTATAATTATATTAATATTATAATTCTTATTTGGAAGTATTTTAGGAGTCTTATTTAGAAAGTCTTTTTATTTGCTTAAAAACTTTTATTTTAGGAATAGTCCTTTTAGGGTTAGGATACATTACAACTAGTATAAATAAGAACTTTAAAAAATTTCAGAGTTGGATTTTGTATTTTGATTTCAGATTTGTAATAACAATTGAGAGGTTTTGTGTATTCCACCACTTAGTCAACTTTATCCAAAATTTCTTATTGTTCATGGCTAAGATTATTCCTATAGTGACTAGACATGTTTTTTCCCTTTTTAAATTTTAAAAAGGCATTTATGGAACTGAATGTTGCTAAGCTGATTTCTGAGGTTGTTTTATTGCTGCTGCTGCTGCACCTCCTCATCGGACAATTGACTAACTCTCTCTTCTTTGATAAGTTTGTGTACTTTATCCTGAACTGGCTGCTGAGGAGAAATAAAATTTTGGAATAATAAATTAGGGTTTTGGATTTGGAAGTTGTGGTTTTTGTTACTACTATTACTAAGGTTGAGGTATAGAGAATTGTTAAGGAAGAAGAAAATTAGGGCTTTGATGAGGATAGAGAAGGAAATAGTTTTTGAAGTTGTGTTATTGTTGAGGAGGAGGAGCATAGTGTAACACCCGCCATTTTAGCCTATGTATTTATGACGTATGAATGACATTTTATGCATGTTAGATAATGAACTTATTTAAGTTTAAGAAAGAGTGTAAGTGTAGAGAAGGATCCAATTAAAAAGGGAGTTTGGAGTGAATTGTTACCTCTCTAAAGTTTTGGGGTAATGTGTAAGATGCCCATTTCATTAAGGAGACATTTGGTTATTTTGGTGATATTTAATTAGAATATTAATTATAAAGTGATAAGTGATAAATGTGTATTATTATGATATTTGGTGATAATATGTAATTATGGAGGAAGACTTTAGAAGGGACATTTGGTAGCTTCTGATTGGTTGATTTGTTTATGTGTATATCTAATTGATATTGTGCATATATATGTGTGGGTGTGCAAAAAAAAAATGAGGAGGAAGAAGATAAGAGAGTTTTTGGTAGAAATTATAAAAAGGACTGGATTGTAAGATAAGTGGGGACTTAATTATAATAAATATAAGTTCAAGGACTAATTGGGTAAAATATCATTTCATTAAGGACCAAAGTGGATATTTGATAAGTAAATATCACAATTTTGGTCTGATTTTCTCCAGCTCCAACATGTATATGCATATATGTGTGTGAGAGTTCTTAAGAAAACTTAGTATGTTGCACCAAATTTCCTCCAAAAGAACTAGGGTTTAGAGAGAGAGAGAGAGAGAGAGTTGCTTAGGCTGAGAAGTTGGGACTTTAAGCTGGAATTAACAACCTCCTAAGTGCAAGAACATCAATTGGTAAGTTAATTATGTTTTTGGTTAAGTTTAGTTTGGTTTTGATAGTTAAATTTCGTGCCCTGTTTTGGATAATTTTTAAGCCTCTGTAATTTGGACATATCTAGAGTTACACAACTCTGATTTGAGCAAGCTTTAGTGTTATGGAAACCTTAGAGAGTCTTTTACAATTTTTATGTTCAAATAGGGCTGAACATTTTAGTGCTCACTGAATACTCTATTTTGGGCTGATTGAATTGGAAAATCCATAATTAATTCTACACTTGTCCAATGTGAAGCATTTTTGGCTAATATGGTTGATACGTCAAAGGTTAGTCCGAGAGTGATGGATGTGACCATTGTTAAAGAATTCTCGGATGTGTTTTTAGATGAGTTATCGAGATTGCCACCACATCAAGAAGTGGATTTTGAAGTGGAGACCGTACCAGGAATAACTCCAATTTCAATTGTACCTTATCGAATGGCACCATTGAGTTGAAAGAATTAAAGAAGCAATTAGAGGAGCTATTAGAAAAAGGGTTTGCCAGGCCAAGCATTTTATCGTAGGGAGCATCGGTATTGTTTATGAAGAAGAAAAATGGGAGCATGAGATTATACATTAATTATAGACAATTGAACCGGGTAACAGTGAAGAATAAGGATCCTTTGCCCGGAATAGATGATTTACTTAATCAACTAAAGGATGCTTCTATATTTTTGAAGATTGATTTGAGATCCAACTATTGGCAACTATGAGTAATGGAATCTTCTATTCCAAAGACTGCCTTTAGAACAAGATATTGGCACTATGAGTTTCTAGTAATGCCTTTTGGACTTACCAATGCTCCAGCAGCCTTCATGGTATTAATGAATAAGACTTTCTAGCCATACCTAGATCAGTTTGTTATCATCTTCATTGATGATATACTAATTTACTCGTCTTATCGGGAAGAACATGAAAAGCACCTTCGAGTAGCTTTACAGATTTTTTGGGAGAAAAAGCTGTATGCCAAGTTTAGTAAATGCAAATTTTGGATGGAAAAAATTGCATTTCTTGGGCATATTATGTCTAGAGAAGGAGTAAAGCCCGATCCATCGAAGATTAAAGCAATTCAAGAGTAGGAACTACCTAGAAATGTGATAGAAATCTAGAGTTTCTTAGGATTAGCTGGGTATTATAGAAGATTTGTGAAAGACTTCTCCATAGTTGCTAGACCTTTGACTACTTTATTGAAGAAGAATATGCCTTTTCAATGGAACGAGAAATGTCAACGTAGTTTTGAAAGGTTGAAAAATGCCTTTACCACTACTCCAGTACTTGCTTTATCGACCGGAAGTGGTGATTATGTGGTGTATACTGATGCTTCAAGGCAAGGTTTAGGGTGTGTACTTATACAAATGGGAAGGGTGATTGCCTATGCATCTAGACCATTGGGACCACACGAGATGAACTACCCGACACATGATCTAGAATTGGCCACAATTTTATATGCATTGAAGATTTGGTGACATTTTCCTTACGAGGAAACATTTACTATCTTTACAGACCACAACAGTTTGAAGTACATTCCTACATAAAAGGAATTGAACTTAAGGCAATGGAGATGGATAGAATTATTGAAAGATTATGACTGTACCATTGAATGCCATCCGGGGAAAGCCAATATGGTAGCAGATGCGTTGAGCTAAAAAATAGTGGAATGCTCTGCTAGAATAGTTTATTACAACATGGGCAATCTAGTGGCTTTGAGGAAAATGAATGTTATACTTGATATTGAGATAGATCATTTATTGGCTAATTTTCAAGTTAGACCATCATTGAGAGATCAAATCCAAAGTGTTTAAATGGAAGACTTATATTTGAAAAAAATGAGAGAAAAAGTTAAAGTCGGAACTAATTCTCAATTTGCAATCACAGAAGACGGTGTGTTAGTGATGGAAGGTCGTATGTGTGTACCGAATACTGGAGACTTAAGAAAGCAAATTATAGATGAGGCTCATTCTGCTCCATATGCAATGCATCCGGGTAGCACAAAGATGTACCGAAACTTGAAGCCTTCTATTTGGTGGCCGACAATGAGGAAGGATGTAACGAAATTCATTGCAAGATGTTTTACTTGTTAGCAAGTCAAAGTTGAACATCAATTACCTGCGGAAAAGTTACAACCATTGAAGATTCCTGAATGGAAGTAGGAAAAATTACAATGGACTTTATAGTGAGGTTGCCTAGAACTTTTAGGAGACACGATACAGTGTGGGTCATGGTTGATAAATTGACCAAATTGGCCCATTTCTTGTCGATTCAAACTACTAATTCACAGGATAAATTGGCTTTTTTGTACATTTTTAAAATTGTAAGACTATATGGAGTTCCTTATTCGATTGTATCTGACAGAGATCCAATATTTACCTCACATTTTTAGGAAAATTTGCAACAAGCTTTGTGAACGAAGCTGCATTTTAGTACAGCTTTTCATTCACAAATAGATGGGCAATCGGAGAGGACAATTTAGACACTAGAAGACATGATGAGAGCTTGTGCACTTGAGTTTAAAGAAAACTAGGATGATCATTTACCATTGATTGAATTTGCATACAACAATAGTTATCACTCAAGCATCAGGGATGGCTCCATATGAGGTTTTATATCAGAAAAAGTGTCGAAGTCCAGTATATTGGGATGTTGAAGGGCTAAGACATCTTAAAGGTTCTGAATTGATTCAAGAAACGGTGGAAAAAATTTAAGTGGTCAAGAAAAATCTTAAAGCGGCACAAAATCGACAAAAGAGTTACGTAGACCAACACCGAAGAGAAATAGAATACCAAGTATGAGAGAATGTCTTTTTAAAGGTGTCACCGTGGAAAGAAGTTTTGAGATTTGGAAAACAAGGGAAATTGAGTCTGAGGTACATTAGACCTTACGAGATTATAGAGAGAATCAGACCATTAGCATATAGATTGGCTCTACCAGTGGACTTATCATCAATTCATAATGTGTTTCATATATCAATGCTATGAAGATATAGATCTGATCCAAGTCATATCATGCATGAGCCAGAGATAGAAATTTTTGAGACATTAACTTATGTTAAAGAACCAGTGGAAATTTTAGACCGAAAAATGAAGAAGTTGAGGAATAAAGAAATTCCTATAGTGAAAGTTAAATGGAGCCACCATTCTCCAAAAAAAGCAACATGAGAAGTGGAAGATCATATGATATAGAAGTACTCATATCTCTTCTTAAGAAATTGAAGTGGTGAGTAGCTAAATTTCGAGGATGAAATTTTTATAAGGAGAGGAGAATTGTAACACCTGTGATTTAGGAGCACTGTTCATGCATAGTAATTTCTTGACATGTGGCATAAAGTCTCGAGTTGCATTTAAGAGGGGCATGTACATTTGGTAGAGAGGGGTATAATTGTAAGATAAGTTTGGACCTTTTTGTCTAAATAGAAAGTTGAGGATTTTTGTGTAATAATCCAAAACCCTTAGGGGTGTGTAGAGATGAATTGTGATATTTGTTATATATATATATATATATATTGGTGTAGTAAGGGATAAATAGGCATTTATGAGTTTGGTGGATATTTTCTATTAGAAGACTTTTGAGGGGGAAATTGGTGACTTTTTGATTGGTGGTTGTTAAAGTGAATATTTAATTGTGTATGTGTGTTTGTGTGAAAGAAGAAGGTATAGAGAGTGTAGAGAAGAAGGAGAGAGTGTTCTTGATTGCTTTGGGAGATTTGATTATTTTATACTCATCTAACATCAATTTGGAAGTTTTAAAAGGTCTAGAAGTATTTGGGAGCTTTAATTTGATAAGTTTTGTATTTAATTTGGTTTATTGAAGTTAGGTTTTAAATATTGATTTTTGGATTCTACATGTCCTATTTATTAGTCATTTTGTTTTAGTAATATCTGGAGTTGTAGACCTCTAATTTAAGCAAGCTTTAGCGTTCTGGAAACCTTAGAGTCCTCTACAACTCTTGTGTTTTAAGGAAATCCAAATTTTGCATTTTAGGGTGACTGGTACACCTTGACATTTCGGTGCTCCTACAGCACTTTATTTTTATCCGATTTCACTTAAAAATGCATAATTAATTTCATACACCTCTGATTTGAGAAATTCCAATTGAAATTTGAAGTAGACACATATATCTAGCTTTAGTTGCAATTTTATAATTTTTGGACTTGTGTAGGCCATATTGGGGCACATTGAACCTAGAGCCTGGAATGACTCTTAGTTGCATTTAAGTGCTAGAGTCTTATTTGCTTTATATATTGATGTATGAATATTGTGTAGGCATTGATAAGGATAAAGGTGGTACAAATCCATAGGGGAGCTTCTATTTTGAAGGAGTTGAAGTATTTTGTATAAGTAATTATTGATATAACGATATGTATATTGGTTCTTTTGAATATATAAAATGTAATGCTATGCATGAATTGGCATGAAATGTGATATGGTATGAATTGAGTATATAAATGGTATGAATTGATAATTTGTGATTTGAGTATGATATGGCTAGTGAAATGTGATGTGTATGTGTTGAGAAGTGAAAAAAGCATATTAAAATGTGAATTGTGTTGAAATGTGAAAAAAACACATATTATGAATTGAATGAACGTTGGTGAGGTAAATGTGTGATAGTGAGGCTGAGACGGGCGTATAGCCTTTACTATGTGTGAAATCTGAAACTGAGCTGGGTGAATAGTTCCAGTAGTGGTCACAAAGAAAACATGATATTATATGACAGGTAAGCTGAGCCGGGCGAATAGCTATCTAAAATTATAAGTGAGGATGTGAGGTTATGAGACTAAGACTGAGCTGGGTAGATAGTCTCAGTATATGACCACTTATGAGAAATGCGCATGTGAGGTGGTTCCGGTCGGAAACCAATTTATGTCCTGTTTATAAATGGTATATGATTGGTTTCTAAATGGTATATGATTGGTTTCTAAATGGTATATGATTGGTTTCTAAATGGTATATGATTGGTTTCTAAATGGTTTATGATTCGTTTCTAAATGGTTTATGATTGGTTTATGATTGGTTTATAAATGATTTGTGATTGGTTTATGAAGGGTTTATGTTTGGTATAAGATTGGATGGTTTGGAAAATGAAATGCCTGCTATATATATATCACTTAATTAGTTCTTGAGAAGTGATATATATATTGTTATATTAGTAATTGCTTATTGATTTGCAAGTTCACCCCCTTTACAACTATTTTTCAGGAAATAGTTAGCTAAAGTTAGGAGCTTGGATAGAGGTTTGTGTGGCAAGGACCTTGGGGAGCTTGAGGTGTGTTTTGGCAATCCATCCTCCATCTTCATCATCATGTACCATTGCATATCATTTTGGTTGAATTGGTGAACATTTGATTATGTAAAGGTTGTAAATGTGTTGTGTTAAAATTATGTTATGAAGCATGTAAGCAAGTGTTGTTTATAAAGAGATTGAATATGTGATATTTAAATGGTGGTGAAAGATGTATTAGGTTTGAGATGAGTTGTGTATTTGAAAGCGATGTTATAAGTACTTGTTTATATATTTTGAATATGGTTGAATGTGAATTACATGTTAATGATTGAATTGATGATGTTTGGTATGTTTATAAGGTGTTTTTAGGGTTGTTTTGAGTTATAGTTGAGTATGGAATGGTTTGCTAAGCTTGGAAGTGGCCAAAGGAGTGTTTTGGCTAGGTTTAGGTTGCTCACGGTCAGGTCGCGACCGTGAGGACTCAACCGTGAGCAAACTAGGCTATATTGAACAGTTGATTAGTGCTTCAGGTGGCTGCTCACGGTTTGGTCACGACCATGAGGAGCCCAGTCTGCACATTTTTGTCTTTATATTTTGACCATAAATTGAGCTACAC
Organism: Macaranga tanarius; assembly: GCA_949673435.1. Taxonomy (NCBI): domain Eukaryota; kingdom Viridiplantae; phylum Streptophyta; class Magnoliopsida; order Malpighiales; family Euphorbiaceae; genus Macaranga; species Macaranga tanarius. Next base: position 12,406 of record CATIWO010125720.1, on the reverse strand, counting down.
AACTCCAAATGAGGTGTGGTTTAAAGCTATGGAAACTTTAAAGAGTGTTCTACAACTTTTATGTTTTAAGAATTTCCAAAATCCACCTCTAAAAAATGGCTAGACATTTTATTACTCTCATTGATTTGCAATTTGCCATGCATGACCTTTAAGTGTTCAAAATCTCATAACTAATTATGTAAATTTCCAAATTGTGTGATTCAAGTTGCAAATGAAACTAGACTCATAAATAAAGAGTTTTAATGGTTTGCAAATGAATTTTTTAACTTGGCTTTTATATATGGTTGTAAAAGTTTATACTCTATTAGTTTTAAGCTACATTTGTATAAGTATGTGTTTTGTGTTTGAATTTGATGCCGTTGTGCATTGCATACATATGTGGTTTGTGTGATGAGTATGAAAGTGCATGGAATGTAGTTGTGTTCCAGAAAGAATTTTATTTTCTTTCCGATTGGACGCATGTATGGTTGAATTTGAGGCCACATATTGCGGGTCTCACAAAAAGAGAAAGGATATGAGGGAAAAAATAAGAAGAAAATAAAAAAAGAGGAAAAGAAAAAAAGAAAAAAAAGAAGAAAATAAAAATACATAAAAAATAAAGAAAATTAAAAAATAAGGGGACCAAAGAAAAAATTAAGAAAAGAAACATAACAAAATAAAGAGAGGAGGAAAAAAAAAGAAAAAAAAGAAGGGGATAATAAAAATAAAACTAAAAATAAAAATAAAAAAGGGAATGACATATTGAGGTTTTTTTTTTGGTAAAAAAAGGAGACAAAGAAAAAAATAATGAGAATTTAAAAAAAAAAAAAAAAGAACAGAAAAAACAACAACAAGAGAAAAAATCAAAAAAAAAAAGGGGGATGATGAAAAAATAGAAATAAAAAAAGAAAAAAATAAAAATAAAGAAATTAGAGAATAAAAAAAGAGAAAAAAGAAGAAAGGAAATGGAAGAAAATAAAAAGGGGAGAGAGGACATGCATGTAAACAAGAAAAAAATAGGGAGATAATTTTGAAAAAATTAAGGTATTTAAATTATAAAAGTAAAAAATGAGGAAATTTGAGTATATTTCCCTTAAAATAAAGAATAGGCCTACCGATCATCTTTGCTTAAGTTTCTCATATTTTATATTTTACTTTACATTAACTCACTTTATTTTGTTATATTTTATTTCATTTTACCATGTTTTATTCTCTTATTTTATTTGCTCATTTTCCAATATTTTCAAAAAAATTAAATGGATTAAATAAAATTATAATTATATGAGCTTAATTTCGGCCATTTATCATATATCCTTGCAAATATTTGTTGTTTGATGAGTTATGCAAAGCATAAAATAAAATTAAAGAAAATTCATTTATAAAAGGCCTGGTTGACGAAATTGTTGCTAATAGGGGTTAGCTAGTAGTTGATAGCTGATTAATATTAAGTGTCTGATAAAATTATTTATAACTGTTGATGTTTGTATGTTTAATTACTATTATGAATATTAATTAAGTTTTTCAAAATTTTCAAATTTTGCGTTTATTATTATTTAATTATTTTCAATTATACATATTAAATTTTAAAAAATATTTTATACTTATAATTTTTTAAATATTAAAAAATAATATATTTAAATACAATAAAATTATATCATAATAAATTTCTAGTAACTATATATATATGTGTATGTGTGTGTATATATATATAACTTTCAAAAAAAAGTTGTAAAAACATTCATATATATATATATATATATATATATATGAAAGAAATAAAAATTAACTAAAAAAGTATGGAGGGCATAAGTTAACATATAAAAATGTAGTCATTAATTCAATTTAAATAGATGTAGACAATTAAATAATTATATTTAAATAAATAAAAATAATTATGTAATTCTATTTGAATTAATGGGAGTTGTTTATAAAAATTTTTAAATTAAAACTGATATGAACATGAGCTAATAGACGTCCTAACAACTATCAGCTACCATTTAAAAATACTCATCACACACCATTCTATATATGTTGGGTACTGAACAACTATCAACTCCTATTTACCAACTATTCATTTCGGGGTCTAGACAATGGGATAAAGATATGGTGTGTGATATGTTTAATGAAAGAGACCATGATGTGATTCTGAGAATTTCTCTCTCTACTAATATGCATGATGATGGCTGGTTCTGGTGTCGTGAAGCTAGAGGATATTTCTCGGTCAAAAGCTGTTATAGGGCCATTTGTGGTGAATTACAACAGAGTGCTTTAAGTGGTTGGTCTAGCTTGTGGAAATTATTAATTCCAAGCAAAGTCAAGGATCTGTTATGGCGTTTTGCCTTTAATTGTTTACGGACGATCAAAACTCTCAAATCTAGGAATGTGCAGGTTAGTGGTCTTTGTCCACTTTGCAATGCTCAACCGGAGACCCCTATGCATGTTTTCTTCCTTTGTGGTGTGGCCTAATCCCTCTGGCATGTGTCGGATCTTCTGATTTGGTACTTGGATGGCATGTCTCCTTTTGACTGGCTTCAGTCCAACTTTAGTAGGTTATCTTCATCTGATAGTCAATTATTTACTGTCATTTGTTGGGAATTGTGGAGAAGTAAAAATGATTATCTTTAGAATAGTAGAATGAAGAGGCCTGTAGCTATTCTGAATAAGGCGGGTCATTACTTATCACAATGGCAAACAACTAGAATATTCGACTCTCATTTGGACTCTCATGTATCAGGTTCTACAGAAGGGGATGTTGTTTGGACACAGTCGTGTCTTGGCATGGTAAAAATAAATGTGGATGCTACTATTTTCTTCGATGAGGAATCTATGGGTGTGGGTAGCATCATTCATAATTCAGAAGGCAATTTTATTTGAGCTCGGTCAGATAATATCATAGGTCTACTGGATCCCCTTATTGTAGAAGCCTTATTGATCAAAGAGGCTTTAAGCTGGGCTAAAGAGTTGAAGTTGGATCATTTCATTTTAAAAACAGATGCACTACAGGTTGTCTAGTTTATTCAAAATCCTCAAGTAACATCCTCTGTGGGTGTTTTGGTGAAAGAATGTAACTCTCTTTTAAAGTCTTTTAGCAATATTAGTTTAAGACATGTTAAACGCTCAGCAAATGAAGCTGCCCATAGATGTACTCAGGTGGCTCATTTTGTGCCTGGCGCTCGTGAGTGGTCTTCCACTCCTAGTTTCCTCATGCATGTTATTTCCTCAGTTATTAATAGATAGTTTCTTTTTTAAAAAAAATATGAAAAGCAAAAATGGTTTTAGTGCAACAATGCTAGTGTTCAATGTTCAATATAAAAAAAATATAAATAAGGAAAGTTGTTGGACCACTTCAACATATAAATTACATTGCCAAGTTTAATATGGAAAAATAATTTTGGGGCAAAGGTGTATTTCCACCCCTAATGTTTATATCGATGACCATATATGCCCTTTTACGTTTTTTCTGGACCATTTAAATAAAGAAATAAGTTTTTTTATATGTGTTTTTAAGCCCCTCTGGTAATGATCCAAAGTAACAGTGTTAACACCATTTTGCTTTTGCTTTTTCTTCTCTATGAAATCATTTAACTTTCATCTTAATTAACGACCCTCTTCATAAGATGTGGCTACAATAGATGCAGCTTCAGGATAATAAGAATTAGCAATTGCCTCAGTAATGCTGGTGTAGAAGAATAAGCAAAGAATGCCTTTCAGGATGCAATTTCTAGCTGAATCCCATCTTTCCATTCCTAGGGCATTCAAACCGTCCATGTCTGCTTGTTGGAGGCTAAAAACCTCGAAAAATAATGAACACGATGGTAAGGCATTAACATCAACATTTATAAGAGAAAGGTCTGAGATCAAAACAAGCAATTCAAGTTTCCTAAAAACAACTAAAATTTCAGTTGTAGTATTATTAGTGATAACATCGTTCACATTTTCTATAACATTCTCCAACAAAATAATTGCAGACTATATCCAATACCTCAATTTTAAAAAGAAAAATTTCCAATCCTTTTTAATAAATTAACAAATTCTTAGACCTCAATTATGTAGTGGAGTGGAAATGATTTGATTGTTTTTTGAAATTGACAAATCTAACAATAGAAATGCTCCTTGTAAACTTCAATCATGCCACTATTAAGTATGTCATTATAACTTGCTACGTCTTTAAATAACTAAGACTAAACAATACACACAACAAGAGCCAACAAACAAGTCTCAATTTGAAGAAAAAAAATCTACTTTAAGTAAAATTAAAAGATTAAAGAAAGCTGGTGAGGAATGTATAATAGGAAAATCGAGAGGATTGCAATGAGTCAATTTTTCTTCATCAAGTGCCATAAAAACTACTTGCTTATGTCCCCTCTACCTTCAATTACTAGTGCTGGACAAAAATGAAATTAGGCGTCTAAAACCAAAAATCAGCATAAAGAAAATGACGAAGCACCAACAACCCAACAGCTCTGTAAAGAAAAAGAAGAAGATGGTGATAATGCGACGACAGTTGACTAGTAAAAGTTTTAAAGTTTTAAAGGTAAATAGGCGTCATCTTTAACAAATAATAATAATAATAATATGATTCTTATTTTCCTCCTCGCAGTTACTGTTTAACTTTCTTTTTTGTTAAAATCTTCTTGATTAATTGATTTTTTCTTTTTATTTTTAAATTTTCATTTGTTGTTTGTGATTGATGATTCTTTATATTTCATCTCAACAATAAAGCAAAGAGGTCCCTTATATTTTTTGCTTAGTTGTTGTAAAGAAGAGGGCCATTAATTAGGAGTAAAAGTGTAATAATTTCATGGAAAAGAAGAAGCAAAAGAAAACGGTGTTAACAACATTATTTTGGATCGTTACCAAAGGGGCCTAAAACACATAAAAAATTTGTTTATGTATTTAAATGGTCAAAAAAAATATATGAGGCATTTGTGGTCTTTGGTATAAATATTAAAGGCGAAAATGCACATTTGCCAATAGTTTTTCAAATGCCAAAGGCCATTGCCCAAATAATTAAAGTTCATAAATACTAAAATGCCTAAATGAGAACAAATGAGAAGTCAATTAGAAGTGAAATCAAGAGACCTCAACCTATCCCATTATGAGTGATAAATATAAGAAAGGATCATGTCCCAAACCCTATGAATCCAAGTCCAAATATAACTCTATATCTACATACGATATCAACGATCAATAAGAATAAAGAGATCTAATTGGTAATGAATTAGGACTCGTATGATACTAATCCGAATAGGACTAGGTATGCCCCTCTTGTGCCTATATATAAGTTCATATTTCTCTCAAATATCTTATCTTGAATAAACTCTTCTCTGACTTAAGCATCGGAGAACATACAAATCGAAGATCCTAGACTCATCCAAGGTTTTCTCTTATGTTTATAGGTCCGGAGGAGGTTCACATTCATCAATTGGCACCGTTTGTAGGAAATAAATTTTGTTTTCCCAATTTCATCTCTCTCATTAATTTTTCATGGCGAACAATTAATTTTTGTCAATTTTTATCCAAGATGGCACCACTGAATCCTCAATTTTTGTCGAGCGAGAATCGAATTGGGAGTATAAATAGCTATAATAACACAATAAAAATTATGGCAGAGGAAACTACCTTCAACTACAACCCAATAAAATCTAAAAAAAGTGAGGATGTAATTTAGAATGCAAAAGCATCCAAGAAATAAGAATTCTACCAGCTGAATTAATGGCATCCAAAGCTATTAAGACGATGAGTCTTAGAGAAATCGTTCAGGCCCCTATAATTCTAAGAGATAATCAGAACCATTAAAGAAGAAGAGAAATGAAGAACAAGCTTTAAGCTTGTTTAGAGCACTCCTCCCAATGCTTAACATCTGCATAGAAGCCTTCACTGAGTAAATTGACGTTAAAGGAATCAGATTTAATTGGAGATGTAGAATTGCAAGTTTTAATATTGACCCATTATATATCACTATTAGTAGGTTAAAAAAAGCATTATGGTCAAAATAATTAAAAGGTAGTTGCTTACATCTCAATTCAAAGTGCCGGCCTACCCACTTATATCCACAGGGTTTTATTTAAAAAGGCACTGATGGATATTAGTTTTCTAGCTTTTTTAAGCAAAATAATTCTCCGCTTAATAACTTGGGTAACGGTTCTACAAGGAGAGGAGGTTTGAATGGGAAGTATTACACCATTGTAATTACGGAAGAGAGTAATTATCTGCCAACTTGGTGAAATCCGTTAAGGAGTGATAAAGTAGCAGTGAGATAATTAGAGCTGCTTCCATTGTCTATCAACTTGAAAAAATGCATCAGACTATAAATGAAGAGGAATGCCTAAACAACGAAGCCAAAGAAATTGATTCTCAGGTACCAAACCATGATACCAATTCTCTATAGTAGAAAAAAGCTGACAAAGGACATAAAAAGAGCCATTAAGAGCACTATGTCTAACCAAGCAAGATGCAAAAGTTAGCAAGACCATATTTCCACCTATAACTATTGCATGAACAACTGGCATACCAAGAGTAAGAAGCTACTATTGTAGAATACAAGTCAAATTAATATCCTTAAGATAACCAACTGCAGAGTGAGATAACCAATCTTCACTGGATTCAGAAAGTTGCATGGTAGCTGAACCATACTCATATATATATAGTAGAGCCATACTTCAAAAATTTTTTACTAGTAAGGATAACTCGCATTCAGTTATCTTGGAGCCAGGATCACCTACCATCTCTGTAAGTATAAAAGTCACCTATACAGCTGCGGTTCTAGCACATTCAACCACTTTATTACCCCCACTCAGTTACAAGCTCTCCTAAGCTACGCATGGTTGATGGATCCACATCTAGCCAGGATTAAAGACTCCATGTTCAATGTACTCACCAGGAAAAGATGAATTCAGAGCCACCGATATCAGCAATGATGCCATAAATAACAACTTAAAAGGAAAGTATGGCAGGGAAGTCCTTGTCCCTGCTGTCAGATTGCACCATAATTGCCATGGTTGCACTATTTTGCTACACACTATACTAAAGAAAGTGAACTATAACAAAGAAAGTAATCTCCTTTGACATACGGACTAACTTCAACCAGCTCTCTGACCGATAAAACCTTCCTCGGTGAGCATTGTAAGGTTTTGGATGATTAATAATCATCTATTCATGATATTTTTATTGAGATGCGAGATTCGTACAGATATGAAGATGACTTAAAAGGTAAGCTAAGTTCCTTTGAAGTAGGGGGATAAGACAAATATGTCACTAAGTGACATTATTGCGACCTTCAATCTATGTACCCTCAGGGTTCAAGGTCAAAATAAAGTTTGGATTAACATCCAAAATATGCAGCAGTTGTTCACGAAATACAAGTTGATCCTATGTGGTTGAAGCATCATCTCTCGTAATAGTAATCGTACTGCCAGTCGAAGGAGCCGGGAGTGTGAGCTTAGCAGCCTTTGTTTAAGGCCCGTGTTTTATTAAGTCAGTCCCTTTATCATAGACCAAGTTAAAAGTTCTAAAATTTCTTTAGAGGCAAATTACGGGGAGAAATCAACACCAAAACTATAATAAGCAGGGAACATGATACTTCAATAAAAATATCCAATGTATTAGAAAACCAAGACTGCCCAGCTAGTGCACTAAAGAAATTGGATCAAGTGTGCAATCGCAATAACAATAGAAGCAGCATACGCTATCCCATCAATCGAGAAAAACTTAAAACTGATATGAGTGGTGAAACCACCCAAAAAATTGCTGATACTCATGCCTCTCACTCAGATTTAGGTAGGGGCAGAAAAAGACCAGCCAGGTGCATGCCAAATGTCAACAGCGATAACATCATTAACAGATAAGTTTCCTTCCTTGATAAATTCATAATAGAGTAATTATAACTCATTACAAGTATATATTCATATAATATGTGATACATGTTCATGTGGATACACACAGTCGCATCATCTAATAGTAGCGAAACCATGCTCATTTATATATATATATATATATATATATAAGCCAATATTTGATATAATATGGCAGTCATAACTATATATATGCTTGCTTGTCTATATCATTTACTTATTCGAAACTTTAAACATTATAATAGACTATGTGCACTCTAAACTGTTAAGTTTAGTCAAATACAAAAGGACCTTTACCCTAAACAATATATATATATACAGGTATATATTATGATCACAAAATAATCAACTAGTGATTATGAATGCTGAATTGAGAATTCAGCAGTGCAATTATGAATGCTCTAGTCATACATTGAGTGAGCTCACTCATATTTGAATTTTGCATGATGTCAATATTTTTTATTTTAATTGAAGGTGTTATTTGCCATTATATGCGATATAGCATAAGTTATCTCTGTTTGCAACACAACAATACCACTTGTTTGCAACAAAATACCATGAATATAAGTAAAATATCCTATGCACATAAGTCATCTCTACATAAATTTCTATATATATATATATAAAATCATATATGATTTAGTATGCTAACATGTTACCACATAAGGCTTATGTTGTTTTCTCATAGACAAAAATGATCGCTCATGAGTTAAAGCAGTAAAAATGGCAGACAAAGTCCAAAGACGATAACACTTGAGCTTTGATAAAGCTCAAAGCCAAAAATAACAAATTCCAGAGCATGGATAAAACATCGCAAAACTAATATTGATAATGAATGAGTTTGATAAAACTCATATGATTAAGTTTGAATACCACAGATACTCAAAGCGCCTTATTAGGCCCACATATCACCTGATTAGCGAAAAAATAAGTCTGAACACTACGGACACTTAAAGCGCCTTATAAGGCCTACATATCGCTTGATTAGTAAAATATGAGTCTGAACACCATGGACACTCAAAGCGCCTTATTAGGCCTACATATCCTTTGATTAGTGAAAAAATGAGTCCAAACACTATGGACACTCAAACCGCCTTATTAGGCCTACATATCGCTTGATTGGCAAAAAAAAAGTCTGAATACTACGGACACTCAAAATGCCTTATTAGGCCTGCATATCACATGATAAGCAAAAATAATCCAAACATTCAGACACTTTAAGTGCCTTATTAAGCCTATATAACACTTGATTAACGAGAATAGTCCGAATATATCGGATGCGTAAGCCATCGAAAGCATAGCCTTATAAAAAATAAATATATATGTTTGCTTGATTAGCAAGGCAAGAAATATTGGTGCCTTCAAATACCATCACTCAGAGCCTTATAACTTCTCGAACATAAAAATTTGATAGTATTAGGGGGAGACTTGATAGTCCATATAAAATAAAATAAAAAAGCAAACAAACGAACTTCTTAAGGTCATTGAATACAAACCTCACAAGATTCAAAAACAAATGAACCTCTTAAGGTCATTACATACGAACCTCTCAATGTTTAAAAATAAATGAATCTCTTAAGGTCATTGTATATAAACCTCTCAAGGTTCACAAAAATGGACCTCTTAAGGTCAAAAATGAACCTCTCAAAGTTCACAAAAATGAACCTCTTAAGGTCAAAAACAAATCTCTCAAGGTTCATGCAAACGAACCTCTCGAGGTTCACGCAAATGAACCTCTCAAGGTTCACGCAAACAAACCTCTCAAGGTTCACGCAAATGAATCTCTCAAGGTTCATGCAAACGAACCTGTTAAAGGTCTTTACATATGAACCTCTTAAGGTTCAATAACAAATAAACCTCTTAAGGTCATTACATATGAACCTCTCAAGGTTCAAAGCAAACAAACCTCTCAAGGTTCACACAAACAAACCTCCTAAGGTTCACGCAAACAAACCTGTTAAAGGTCTTTACAAATGAACCTCTTAAGATCGTTACATACGAACCTCTTAAGGTTCAAAGTAAACAAACCTCTCAAAGTTTAAAAATAAATGAACCTCTTAAGGTCATTATATACGAACCTCTCAAGGTTCAAAAACAAATGAACCTCTTAAGATTATTACATATAAACCTCTTAAGGTTAAAAATGAACCTTTTAAGGTCAAAAACAAACCTCTCAAGGTTCAAAAAAATGAACCTCTTAAGGTAAAAAATGAACCTCTCAAGGTTCACGCAAACGAACCTCTCAAGGTTCAATAACAAACGAACCTCTTAAAGTTATTACATACGAACCTCTCAAGGTTCAAAGCAAATGGACCTCTTAAGGTCATTACTTATGAACCTCTTAAAGTTCAAAACATATGGGTTTCTTAAAGTCCAACGGAACAAATGACTAACGTAAAATTTTTACCTCATTTTCAAACATAAATATTCGACCCTATTGGGGAGGAACAACAACATTCCTAGGTATTGGAATGTAAAAATCTAAAGAAATATTACCAGTAAATGTCTGGAACAATTGGGATACAAAACCAAATGATTTATAATGAAATCGATTAAATAAAAAGCTTTTATAGCACTTAAGTCGTGATGTATATTTATACGAATAACTTTTATAATACTCGTAAGTAATACGAGTAGGATACCAAATATGAGTATAATGCTCGACACTCAAAGGCACAATGTTCTTCTGTAAAAAACACTACTCGCAAATACTTATCAATCATAAGAAGCCATTGGCACGAATATCAATATATGACACTCGTACAACACGCTCGTACAAGTCTTGTATGAAACAATAATACTTAAGTGCATTAGAACAATACTCATGCAATAAGGCAATACTAAAATAAATGATCGATTTGATATTCGAGCATCCTTATAAAGAATGAGCAATTCGATGCTTGTAGAGTGTGAGCTTTTGTGCTTATAAAACTCGATTGATTTTGTAACACCCACCTTATAGAATACATATTATATCCTTATATATGTATTGTATATTGCACATAATAAATAGTGGATTTATTTTAGTTGGAAATGTACACGTATTGTAGAAGGGTGAATGTATTGTAAGGAAAGTTTGGAGTTAATTGTTTAAATAGAGAGTTGGGGATTATTTGGTAATCCTTCAAGTTCATTAAGGGGTAAAGATATATTTGGGTAATATGTATTATTTTATTAAGAGTAGTGTAGAGATTTATCTTGATAATTATTTATTATTTATTTGAGATAATTGTTGTTGATTATTATTATTATTATTATTATTATTATTATTATTAGTTATTAAGTGATATATATGGGTGTTTATTATTATTATATTATAAGTGATAATTATGTATTTTTTTAAGGGGACACAACTTAGGCAAATGGTTGTTTTTAAATGGTGAAGTGTATGTGTGAGTGTGTGTATATGTTTAGTGTTGTAGAAATTTTTGGAGAGGAAGTGAAGAAGACAAGAGAGGGTTTAATAGCTTTGGGAGATTTTGATAAATCTCTACTCAACTAGCAATCTCAACTAGCAATAAATTGGAGAGCTATAAGTGGATTGAGCATTATTGTTGGTAAGCTCGTGTTTATTTTTGGTTATTTAAGTTAGGTTGTTGATGTTACAATTTTTGGATTTTATTTTTCAGCATGCATTAGTCTTAGTGTTTTAAGCATATCCTGAGTTATAGACCTCTGATTTGAGCAAAATTTAATGTTCTGGAAACCTTAGAGATTCTACTACAACTTTTATGTTTTGCACCAAGGCCAATTCTACTATTAAAAGTGACTAGCATAGCTAAATATTTCCGTGCTCAGTCTGTCACCCCTGTTTTCCTATTTTACCCGGTTTTACTTAAAAATTCATAATTAATTTCACACATGTCCAAATCAAGTAATTCTAGTTGAGATTTGAAGTAGACTCATAAATCTTCCTTCAGTAATATTTTTATAATTTCTGAACATGTGTGTGAATTATTTGGATATTTTGAACATAAAGTATGGGGCTGCACTTAGTTGCATTTTGTTGAGTTGAGTGCAAGTGTCTTGGTTGCTATATGAATTAATGTATGAACTGTGTGTAGGCATTGATAAGGATGTTGGAGATCCTAATCACTAGGAGAGCTTTGTTTTTGAAGGAGCTGAAGCACTTGAGGTTAGTAGTTATTGTTATATATAATAATGAGATTCAAGGATATGTAGTATTGTCAATTAAATATTATTGTTGTTTTTGTAATCGATAAATTAAGCATTATATATGAACAATAATTCTTGTGAGATATATTAAATAAATATATGGAGGACTTAGTTTGGAACATATATTAACATTTAAAAGAAATACATATGGGTGAATTATGAATATTGAGTGGTGGTATAGAATGTGAAAATACTATGGTACGCTACGACGTGATTGATAATTGCATACTAGAGTGAGATATATGTTGATGAAATTATTGTGAGTTATATGGTTGAATGTAGTAAATATAAAATGTGATGGTATTAAATTTATGGTAGTATGTGTATATGTATTATGAACTTGAGTTGGCCATTGGATATAAATGATGTTATATTTGTAAGTAAATGTGGATGTAATG
>CATIWO010125691.1:0-11020 GCA_949673435.1 Macaranga tanarius | reverse complement strand
ATCCATGTATTAATCTCAAGACGGGTCTATCCAATATTTGTTCTCAACAAATACATATAAATTTGATTTGTATCTCATACACATATTCATCCCATGAATATCAATTAAACTTTATACTAATCTTAATTCATTGTTATTCCCATAACAATAACCGATCAGAGACATTTAGAATAATTAATAATATTATTCAAGGACATTATTATATAATAAACATGTAAATCATCATAATAATAAATTCTCATAAATAGTCAAAATACCATGTCCATACAATAGGCCTAGAGCACTATTACTAACAGGAAATGCAAAGGATGCAGAGATTACAGATATTTATGGAGGTAATTATTGGCAAAATTAAACAGAGACACAACTTCTGTAGTAAACTGAAGAATTATAAGACACAACTTCTGCACCAAGTACTTGGATTATAAAAGGACAGCAGCAGCAGCATAGGAACACAACCAACAACCAATCATCAACAAATCAACAATCAACCAATCCAAATATCAAGCTTTAATAATTTTCTTAATAGTCATTTCTACAGCTTTTAGCAATTTTTACACTTTCATTCTATCAAAATTTGTACTTACTGCTTTTGAATGCAAATTTCAATTTTTCATTACTTCCAGTCTATTTTTCATTACCTTTAGCTTGTTTATCATTACCTTTAGCTAAACAATCTACTGTTCACAATTAAATACAAATTTCAAATCCCTTGGAACTCAAATAAATTGTGGTAAAGGCATTTGAAAATCTGCAATTGTCTGAAAGAAGTTAGTATTTATCAATTTGGGAAATTAATCTTTCCTAGCACGCTCGCAAAATTCAATTTGCTAAAAATTGCACCAACAAGTCCTTTTTTTCTTTTTTTTTTATTTTTATTTTCTCCTTATTTTTTCCATTTATCTTATTTTTTTCTTTTTCTCTTTTTTATTTTTTCCATCCTTTTATGCTTTTTTTATTTTAATTTTTTCTTTATCCCTTTCTTTTTTTCCTTTCCTTATTTTTTATTTGTATTTTCTTCTTATTTTTTATTCGTCTCCCTTTTTTTAAAAAGTTTTCTCCTTTTTTTCTTGGTTTCCTTATTTTTTCCTTTTATTATTTTTTGTATTTTTATTTTCTCCTTTTTCCTTTTTCTCTTTTTTTTTTATGTTTATTTTCTCTTTATTTTTTTCACTTATATCCTTCTTTTTTTCTTTCTCTTTTTTCAGTATTTTTTATGAAATTGAATAAAAGTGTAAGAGATTGTTTCATATATGAAAAATAAATATACGGAAAATAAATTAAAAGTATACAAAAAATAAACCAAAAATAAATAAAAAATATAAAAAAAATAGGACAAACCCAAAATATATATATATATAAAAGGATAGAAGCAAACATTTTAAGTTATTAACATTTTTCTTGATTTTAGTTTTGCAATTTTAATAGTATATGCGTGCACACATACTCACACTTATATATTTCTTACAGCAAAAATCATTTATATAGTATTTGTTTCAATTTTATTAATAAATTTATTTCATTTAAATAAATTTTTATTTAAATTAAAAGTTATAATTAAATTTTTTTTTGTTTTGATGCTTTGAAGTGTATTGGAAATTGATAATATAACAAAAGTGTACTCATTGTATACTATAATATATTTATTATTCATATATTTATATTGTTAGGAGTTTATTTCTTGTGTATGAATATGAATTTTATTATTTGAATATATACAGTATGTATTGTTTTTAAGAACGATAATTTATAGAAATTATGTATATATTTAAGAATATGGCTTTTAATGATGTGTATGAATTGTATCATATTCATAATATAAACAAAAAATAAACCAAAAGTATTCAAAATTGAATGAAACTGAAATATCAAATACATTTTTAAGAAAACAAGAGACACATAATATCTGTATTTAAGTTATAATACATTATTTTTATTCAAAAATGGATATCATTTGATATATAAACAGTTAAAAAAATAAAATAAGATTGTTTAAAATTATTTGTGAAGCCGAATAAAAGTGTAAAAAATTGTTTCATATATGGAAAATAAACAAAAAAATATACAGAAAATAAACCAAAAGTAAATGAAAAATATTCTAAATTTCATGTCTTTGAAATTTGTATTACAATAATGTAAAATTTTTGAAAATGAAATTGTGACTCTATTTTCTATTGTAATAAATAAAAATTAGAAGTTGTTCTATTCCTCCAAATATAAGTTGTGCTAGAAGTTGGTTTTTAAAAGTTATAATCAAATTTCTGTTTATTTTTATGTTTTGAAGCGTATTGAAAACAGATAATATACCAAAAATATACTCATTGTATACTATAATATATTTACCATCCATATATTTGTATATTTTTAGGAGTTTATTTCTTGTATATGATTATGAATTTTGTTATTTGAATATATAAAATATATATTATACTTAAGAGAGATAATTTATAAAAATTTTGTATATATTTGAAAAAATGATTTTAATTATGTATATGAATTGTATCATATACATAATATAAACAAAAAATAAACCAAAAGTATTTAAAATTGAATGAGACTGAAATATCAAATACATTTTTAAAAAACAAGAGACACGTAACACTTGTATTGAAGTTATAATACATTATTTTTATTCAAAAACAGATATCATTTGATACATAAATGGTTGGGAAAATATAATAAGATTATTTAGCATTCTTCATGAAATTTAATAAAAGTATAAAATATTATTTTATATATGGAAAATAAACAAAAAATATATGGAAGAAAAATAAAAAAATAAACCAAAAGTAAACGAAAAATATTTTAAATTTTATGTCTTTAGAATTTGTATTATAGTGATTTTAAAATTTTGAAAATAAAATTATCAAAATTAAAAGTTATTTCATTCATCCAAATATAAGTTGTGCTGGAAGTTGGTTTTTAAAAGTTGTAATCAAAATTTTGTTTTTTTTTTTATGTTTTTGAAGTGTATTGGAAACTGATTATATATCAAAAATATTCTCATTATAAACTATAATATATTTATGGTTCATATATTTATATATTTTTAGGAGTTTATTTCTTATGTATGATTATACATTTAGTTATTTGAATATATACAATATATATTATATTTAAGAGAGATAATTTACAAAAATTCTGTATATATTAAAAAGATGGTTTTAATTATATATATGAATTGTATCATATACATAATATAAACGAAAAATAAGTCAAAAGTATTCAAAATTGAATAAAACTGAAATATCAAATACATTTTTTAAAAACAAGAGACACGTAATACCTGTATTCAAGTTACAATACATTATTTTTGTTTGAAAACATATATCATTTGATATATGAAAGTGCAACAGATTATTTTTATATACGGAAAATAAACTAAAAATAAACAAAAAAATATTCAATTATTAAATTTATTTTTAATAATAAATAAACCAAAGATATGTAAACACTAGCGCCTCACTTGTTTGCAATCGATAAGAAAGTAGAAAGAAATTGTATGCGTCTCATTTCGAGTTTACCAACTACAGTCAACAACTAAGAAAGTAGTTGCCCGATCTCTCTCCCTTTCATCTGCCCAATCACCAGCACCTCTTTATACAATAAATAAAAGAAATATAATATAAGTAGAAGCTGAATATTTTGATAAAAAATTTGTTGCTAATGAGTAAATTTTTAATGACTTATGCTTCTTTTTTTATTGATATGGAATATGGTATTATCAATTACTAAATAAAATTGAATTTGTATTTTTTACCATATTTATTTGCCTTTTTTTGACAATTTAAATAATAAATGATAAA
The DNA here is from genome assembly GCA_949673435.1 of Macaranga tanarius. Taxonomy (NCBI): domain Eukaryota; kingdom Viridiplantae; phylum Streptophyta; class Magnoliopsida; order Malpighiales; family Euphorbiaceae; genus Macaranga; species Macaranga tanarius. The sequence continues at coordinate 7,214 of CATIWO010125691.1, read as the reverse complement.
TAATTAGTCAAATAAATTATAATTAGAATTTTTACCATATTTATTTTTCTTTTTTTGATGATTTAAATAAAAATATTAAAAATTATCCAAATAAAAAATAATGAAAATTTTGACCATATTTATTTATCTATTTTTTTATAATTTAAATAAAAATATGAAAAAATTAATCAAATAAAAAATAATTATAATTGTAACGTTACTTCATAGTGGATATTAGTCAATAACGGCCTTTATCTTTATATCGTGGTTATCGTGGCCGTTATCTGTTAATTTTTTTTCACTGTTATTTATCAACGAAATTGGTTACGGTTCTCTAAAAAACTTATAAATAACGGCCGTAATATTATGTAACGACCATTATTTAAAACCATGGTTCAAATAGCATTGCTTCTTAATTATCTTGTTAGCTTATTTTATATTTGTCAAGGCCTTATTTTGGAAATAGTTTTTAGAATTCTAGTTAGATGAGATCTTACCCTCTTTGTAACTATCTCTCTTCTTAGTTATCTAGTAGGGCATCAAACTATAGTTAAGATGGTTTCCTCTTAATACAATATTCAGTTGTTCAAAAAACTGAACTAAATATCATTTTATTTAAAATAGGCAAAAGATGCCAAAGAAACATTTTAAAACTTTTGTCAAAAAGTAAATATCAAATGAACGATGAAGTCAATAAATTCAATTTACATTTAATATTAATTTCAATTCTATTTTGTCGATTTTTAATTCTCATTGTAATTTGAAATTGAGAAAAAAGTTAAATTTTTAAAGATATAAAAACAAATAATTTAATAAATATTTATATTGTTAAATACATTATATAATGAGATAATAACTGCACAAGTCTCATAACTTTTCAAAAATTTCAATCAAGTTCTACAACCACTTTTTTTTTTTTTATATTGAGTCCTTTTAAAGAGTTTCACATTAGCACTCCTTCATTAAATCAAACAGAATGTGATTACATGTCATTTAGGCCTAACCAATTTAATACATATTTGCAGCTAACTCAGACTTATTTTTAGGGCTTAACTAATTGAAGTTTTAGTAGATCCCTCAATCTACAAAGTACCATCATGAAACCCTCAAAGTAACAACCATCAACTGATGAAGTTTCATTCGACGACTTCAATTTATTATCAGAAGAGTAAGTCAAACGAGTAGATCAACAAAGAGGAGGACAAGGAAGAGCTTTAAGCTATTGCTCACTCTGTTGATTCCGATGACGATAAAGCCGTCACCGCAGATGAAGTCATCCTTTTTTAATCCACTAAAAAATAATTATTTCAGACCTCACCCACGGGTGTGGATCTGTAAATTTATGCTTAATAGCAATAAAAGCTAAATTTATGCAGCCAAATAATAACTACTATTACTACTTCTATATGATTAAATAACAATAAAAAGAGTGAGTGAGAAGGTGGAGTTAGTAAAATAGTGTGATTCTTAGTGATGATGAGGTTGTTGGTGTTGGGTTTATTGTTATCATTATTTGATTTGCAACTTCTATAGGCTTTTTTGAACGGTTTGTGTCTCTGTGCATGTGCAGTACTTGGAATCTAGATATGCTTCTTTTGAGCACCTCAATTATTTTTTCATATATTCTTCTACACCTTGCTGAATTTTCTCGCGAACAAAGTGACAATCAATCTCAATATGCTTAGTTCTCTCATGAAAAACTGGATTGGATGCAATGTGAAGTGCAGCTTGGTTGTCACACCATAGCTTAGCTGGCATAGAAACCTCAAAACTAACTTCCTTGAGGAGCTGATATATCTATATAATTTCATAAACGGACTTAGCCATAGCCCTGTACTTAGATTCAACACTTAATCGTGAAACCATATTTTATTTCTCACTTTTCCACGAGACCAAGTTTCCACCAATAAAAACACAATACCCAGAAGTTGATCTCCGATCTTCTTTAGATCCTACCTAATCAGCATCTAAGAAACACTCAATCCTAGTGTGACCATAATTAGCATACAAAATCCCATGCCCAGGTGCTCTTTTTAATTAGCATAAAATTTGTTCCACAGTCTTCCAGTGATCAATGGTTGGAGATGCCATATACTGACTTGCCACACTGACTGAGTAGGCAATATCTGGTCGAGTCACAGTGAGATAATTCAGCTTTCCAACTAGTCATCTATATCTCTTAGGATCTTCAAACAAATCACCATCTTTAGTAAGCTGCATACTAGGAATCATTGGGGTACTGCATGGTTTAACTCTTAACTTTCCTATTTCAGATAGTAAGTCAAGCACATACTTCCTCTGAGATAAGAATAGTCCCTTCTTGCTCTTGGTTACTTCAACACCTAAAAATAACATAACATTCCTAGATTTTTAGTATAAAACTGAGTGTGAAGAAAGGATTTAAGAGATGAAATCCCTGTAGAGTTACTGCCTGTAATAACAATATCATCTACATACACAACTAATAGAATGATGCCACTATTGAAGTGTTTGTAGAAAATAGAGTGATTAGACTTACTCTTATGTATACCAAAGGTCTCAACAGCCTGATTGCCAAACCATGCACGAGGACTTTGTGTCAAGCCATACAAGGATTTATGAAGGTGACATACTTTCTTCCCATACTCCCCCTGAGCAACAAAACCGGGTGGTTGCTCTATATAAACTTCTTCCTGAAGGTCTCCATGAAGAAAAGCATTCATAATATCCAACTGGTGCAAAGGTCAGTGATGAGTGGCTACCATGGAAATAAATAATTTGACAGAAGTAAGCTTAGCCACAGGAGAAAAAGTATCAAAATAGTCCACTTCATAAATCTGAGCATATCCTTTAGCAACAAAATGGGCTTTTAGTCTAGCCACAGAGCTATCAGGATTTATTTTCACTACAAATACCCATTTACATCCAATAGTCTGTTTTCCCATAGGCAAATCTGCTAAGGTCCAAGTACCATTATCCTCCAAAGCTTTCATTTCCTCAATCATAGCATTATGCCAGCCAGAATAATCTAAAGCTTCACGAACAGTTTTAGGGACAGACACAGAATCTAGAGATGCAATAAAAGAATAAAAAGAAGGAGACAAATGATTATAGGACACAAAAGAAGATATAGGATACGTACAAGTACGTTTACCTTTCCAAAAAGTAATAGGAAGATCATCACTCAGGGGCAGATATGGTGACAAAGGTACTGACGTATTAGGATATGAACTGGGAGGTTTGGGGATAAGTGCAAAAGTAAGCTCAGTAGTAAGAGCAGAGAATTGGTATTGGCGAGTGTAGGTCTGTATAATGGCCAATTTGACAGGGATCGATGAAGGAGTATCCAAAGAATGGGTAATTGTATAGATAAGCAAATTGTCATCCTCTCCCTGAGGAATAGGTTTTAAAGAAAACTGTGTATGCTTTAAAAAAGTCACATCAACTGACACAAGATACCTGTTAAGACTAGGACAATAACATCTATAACCCTTTTGTACATGAAAATATCCTAAAAAGATATATTTCAAAGATTTTAGATCCAGCTTAGTAACTTGGGGTTAGACATCCCTAACAAAATAAGTACAACCAAATATCCTAGGTTCAATGGGAAATAATGCTTTGTTAAGAAAAAGAAAAGAGAAAGGAATCTCATTAGATAAAATAGAAGAAGGCATTCTATTAATTAAGAAATAAGCTGTGGAAACAACATCAACCTAGAAATGTTTAGGAACCTGCATTTGAAATAACAAGGCGCTGGCAGTTTCAAGAAGGTGTCTATTCTTTCTTTTAAAAATACCATTTTGAGATGGTGTATCAACCCAAGATGTTTGGTGAAGGATACCATTTTGAATCATGTAATTTTGAAATTTTTTTGATAAATATTTCTTAGTATTATCACTTCTCAAAGTATGTACAGGCACACCAAACTGGGTTCAAATTTCAGAACAAAACTAGAAAAATGGGAAAATAACTCAGAATGATTTTTCATAAAATATAACCATATCATTCGAGAATAGTCATCAACAAAAGTAACAAAAAATTAAATTCCAATTTTAAAAACCACAGGACATGGATCCCAAACATCAGAATGAACTAACTCAAAAGGAGTAGTGGCTCGTTTATTAACTTTATGACTAAAACTAAGATGATGGTGTTTAGCAAACTGACAAGACTCATAATTGAATAATGACACATTATAAAACTGTGGACAAAGTTTCTTGAATACTGGAAGAGAGGGATGACCCAACCTACAATGTGCTTTAAAAAGGGTGGCAACTCTAGTACAAGCTATGGGTCTTGGTACTTGTGTATCAAGGATGTAGAGGCCTCCCGATTCAAGTCCTTTACCAATAATCCTCTTCATCATAAAATCCTAAAACATACAATAATCAGAAAAAATGAGACACAACAATTCAGATTACGAGTAATTTTTCTAACAGAAATTAAATTAAAGGATAATTGAGACAAACTAAGGACATATGACAATGATAGTGAGGGTGTAGGTCTAATTGTTTCCGACCCAACCACATAAGAAGTTGAGCCATCAGATAAGGTGACAAGATTGGAAGACTTTTATGACTGAAATGTAGAGAAAATATCAAAATTACCTGTCATATGATCTGTAGCACTAGAATCAATAACCCATTTGGATGAGGAAGTAACAAGACATGTTTTAGGTGTACCTGAATTAGCAATAGCAGTAATGGAATTGGATTGAGATGATGAATACTGGGATGAATTTTGGGCCGGTTGAGCATATTCCTCGGCAGATGTTGTAATAGACTTTTTAGAGGTCTCAGTTATAGATGTAATATGAGCAGATTGAGTTCTCTTCAATCTCTGATAATCACGCTTGATGTGACCTGGTCGATGACAATAGTGACAAATTATTTTCCCTATTTCCTGATCACGAGTGCCATTATTATTGGAACCTGAATTTTGATTACCACCATTTATGTGTTGTTATTTCCCAACTTCTAATGAGTTACCATGACTCACAAGAACACTATTAGGTTGAGCAAGCTGAGCTGGTGATGAGTATTCTGTACTAAAAACTCTACTAAAGGCCTCCTGAAGAGAAGAAATTTTAGATCCTGAAAGAATTTATGAGTTGGCTGTCTCATATTCATATGGAAGACCGACCAAGAAACTTATCATAGCCATCTTTTCCCGCCGAGTTTGTTGTACTGTCACATCTGTACTAAAAGAGAGCAATATATTTAGTTCTTCATAGGTCTTTTTGAAATCCATGAAGTACTTAGTAAGAGTCCTGTCACCCTTATCTGTCTTGTAAAATGCTTTACACACATCATAGATACGAGAGATATTCTCCTTCTCAGAATACAGAAAGTCTAGATACTTCATCAATTCTTTAACAGTTCAACAGTGAGTTACCATACTAATTACCTCACTATCAATAGAGTTACGTATTTGGAGAAACAAACGAGCATCCTCTTGTGCCTATATCTGTTTAAAGTCATCATCCTTAGGAGGATCATCTGTCAAATGGACATCCTTGGTAATACTTAGCAAATACAACTCAATGTCTTCAATTTAGATAAATGGTACCATCAAGTTTATGATCTATGATTTTAGACATAATTGGAATTACATCTGATAGATTCACAGGTTTCTTTTCACCCTCAGATATATATATTAAGAAAACAGTAGACTGTCAATAAAAATAGTGTCTACAGAGAAGCCAAACAGCACCTGATGGACTGGGTATTATAAAAAATGGATGGATCGGCCTTTGGCGACACCGGAGAAGGTTGTCCAGTAGTCAGCAGCTGTCTCACGTGCTCCCACACGCCGGTGCGTGGAATCTGGGCAGGAAACTTCGATGGAGCGTGTGACTTTCACGTGCTGCTCCTAACAGTAAAACTTCAGCGGATGGCTGATCGGCGGCAGGCACTCCTTACTGAGTGGCGGTGATGACTGGTAATGCTCCAGTGATGGTGAACAATTCCAGCAGCTCCCTCACTCTCACCCAAAATACCTAGAATTTCAAATTTTCACTATTTTATTGCTCTGATACCATGTTAGAAATACAGAGAAAAAGGAATTGGGAATGCTTCACACTATATTATTCATCTGGGCATAGGTATTTATATACATCACATAGCCTATACAAGGAAATATAAATATAAGAAATTATATACAATCAATCCCTACAATCAATCACCTAATTTAGTATTATTCCTAATCAATCTTGTAACAGTTTCATCAACTTATAAAATAATTATTTAAATATTTAAATTTGTTAAAAATAAAATAAACTAACGCTTTTTTTATTATTTAAAGTATCTAAATAGTTATATATATATATATATATATATATATATATATATATATATTTACAACTCGGACTGTCCAGCACGGAGTAATAGTGTGGAAATGTACCACTTTTAAGAAAGTAACCAACAAAACTATCCAAATTGGCTGGTTAACAAATAGGGTTAATAACATTTATATCGCTCGAATTATGTCTTAATCTTGTCCACTCACGTTATTTGCTTAATAAGAATACCAAAAATTGTATACATAATATTCTCCAACATCACAAGTAAAGATAGCAAGATTATATATATACAAACTAATCAAATAAACACTTATACAGAAAAAACATAATATACATACATATATACAAAATCAGTGTTCACCTGTGAGGGGAAAAACTAGAGAATAAGGGCTATCAAAAATATATACAACATAATACATTAAAAGGATCAAAGCCCTATCAGATCCCTAGAGAAGGTAGTCTAACTACCCTAAGATGTGCTACCCACATATTTACCCAAAATAGTAGCAATAAATTCTAAATATCGACCCTCTACTGGTAAAAAGAGTATAGCGTCAGCAGTGTCCGGTAACGGCTAAATCCAAGTCAGAGTGACCTGGACTCCAATTTGTGTCTCATAGGCAACATAAATGACTATTAGACATCCATCCGAAAAGTCATTCCTGATCGTACTAGTGCAGTAGTCAGTGGCTATGGGGTCTACAGAAACTCAAAAAGATAGCTTAGTGTTAGGATCATGTCTGATATAGTACAAGATCATCATCTCAACACCATGTACATCTAGTGACTAGGCTACCCATATGATGACCATTATTACTCTATACAGGTATGTATAATAGCTAAACTGAAAATAAAATAATTTTACAAAAGGGAGTGGTGAGTATTTCTATGTGAAATACTCAGTGAATGAATTAAATAAAATACTCCCGATAACTAAATAAATAACATTTCA
>CATIWO010125520.1:0-15160 GCA_949673435.1 Macaranga tanarius | reverse complement strand
TAAAAGTCTAAACTCTATTTCGTTGTCTAAACAAATAAACATAGTTAGTATTGCAATAATCAATTCTCCAATCTCTGTGGGACGATATCTTTTATTACTACTGGTTGCGATTCTGTATGCTTACAGATTTGTGCTCATCACATACACTATGGTAATGATGACATCGCAAAGTAATTATCTTATAAACTCATGTCTTAAGCTAATATGTCTAGACTTTTTAGTGTATATTTTACTCAACGCTTTAGACGTGGTTGATTGACTATCACAGTATAAGGAAATGGCTGGCATCGGTTATGGCCACAACTTGATATCTAATAATAAAATTTTCAACCAATCTGCTTCCTTACCTATAGCTGCTAAAGCTATAAGCTCAGATTCCATAGTTGAATGAGTAATACAAGACTATTTCTTTTATGCCTAAGAAACAGCTCCACCACCAAGTATAAAAATCCAACCTGAAGTAGATTTATTATCACTTGCACTAGTTATCTAACTAACATCAGTGTATCCTTTCAATACAGCCGTAAACCTATCATAAAACAATCTGAGATTTATAATCTTCTTTAAATACCCAAGTACCCTTGCTATTGCTTTCCAATGATCAACACTAGTATTACTAGTAAACCTTGATAATTTACAAACCACAAAAGCAATATCAGGCCTTGTACAATGTATTACATACATCAAACTACCAATGGCACTTGTATATTCAATTTGTGCTATTATTCTACCATTATTTTCCACAAGCTTGGATGAAATATCATAAGGGGTGTTTGCCTCTTTTATATTTAAATGGCTAAATTTATTCAAAACCTTGTCAATATAATGAGCTTGACAAAGAGCAAAACCCTAACTATGCCTTTTGACTTTGATACCTAAGATTGTATCTACCTCATTTAAGTCTTTCATTTTAAAATGTGAGGATAGATACTTCTTTGTATCATTAATACTATCTATATTTGTTCCAACAATAAGCATGTCATCAACATAAAAATAAATAATAACTCCAAACTTTTCAATGAATTTAGAATACATGCATTTATCAGCATTGTTATGTTCAAAACCATATTCTAAAATCATAGAATCAAACTTTTCATGCCATTGTTTAGGAGCTTGCTTTAAACCATAAAGTGATCTAATCAATTTATACACTTTATTCTCATTTCCTAGTAGAACAAAGCCCTCTGGTTGCTCCATATATGCTTCCTCATCTAAATCACCATTTAGGAAGGCTATTTTAATATCCATTTGATGTACATACAAGTTATATATCGATGCTAGAGCAAAAAGCACTTTAGTGGATGTTACTCTACTAAAAGGAGCGTATGTATCAAAATAGTATATACCCTCTTTTTTGCTTAAAACCTTTTGCTACCAACCTAGCTTTAAAGATTTGCAAAGATCCATCAGTATTACACTTCTTTCGAAAGACCCATTTATAACCAATTGGCTTAGAACCGGGAGGTAAATCAATAATGGTCCATGTATTATCACTTAGTAATGAATCCATTTCATCATTGATTGCTTTCTTCCAAAAAGCTGAGTCCCTAGAAGACATTTCTTCTTCAAAAGTCTTTGGGTCATTCTCTACAGTAAATAAAATTGGTATTTTATTAAGAACTATAGACTATCTCCTTCAACTAGAAAATAATAGATTGAGAAGATATAAATCATGTGATACAACCCGCTAGTTATCTAATAACTAGGATTTGTAACAAACTGCTGGAACCGTTGCCTAAGGATCTATCTAGCATAAACTAAGGGAATTAGCAACACTAGTTATCTAACAACTAGCACCTCTAATTCTCAAGGTTTGAATTGCAACACGCTCGAAGAAAATTCAGAAAATAGCTCTCGCAAGAACTCAAGAAAATTCAATTAAGAATTTGAATAATATAAATCAACTTATCTAAAAGAAACAACTCCTTAGGAATAAACAATTATATTCCTAACTAAATACAAATTCTAATTAGTAAAGAAAACATAAAGAAAATCCTAATTATACAAAAACTAGGCATCGAGACACGGGCATGTCTGAAGGCTACATGGGCATGTACGTGAGAATTTTAGCAAAATTGACAGACTCTAACACGGCTTCACACACGGGATGGACTTGACCATATACAAATGTGTTTCAATGTCTATCCAGAATCCAGATTACTATACGGCTTCCTACACAGGCGTGTCATCTGACCGTGTATCATGCAGATGACGCTTCAAAAATAAGCACAGACATGTATAGTAATACGACCTTGGACACGGGCATGTAAGGACCCGTGTCTGTCTTGGAACAATTCACCAACGTTCAACATGGCCGTGCAAATATACACACGGGCATGTATTAACCGGATCACAACTAAGTAAATTGATTAACTTAGTTTCTTCATCTCCTTTTTATTCTATAGACTCGAGATTCTTTTGCACAAGTTCTCTAACAGCATCTTTCATCCTCTTAGCTCGTGATCTTATGATTGGTCCTCCATCATAATTCAAAGAATTTGAATTGGATCTCGTGTCTGTATGTCCATATACATCACTCCCCCCTTCCACGAAAGGATTCACCCTCGAAAGGATTCATCCTCGAATCTTCACCTTCATAATCAAAAGGAAGAAGGTCAGATATAGTAAAGGTTGCAGAAATATTATACTCACCTGTGAGATCTAATTTATAGGCATTATCATTGACCCTTGCCATAACTTGAAATGGTCTATCTCCTCTAGGATGTAGCTTAGATTTCCTTTGAGTAGGAAACCTCTCCTTGTGCAAATGCAACCAAACCCAATCTCCAGGCTCAAAAACCAACTGTTTGCGTCCTTTATTCCTTTTATTCACCGCTTGTTGATTTCACTTTTCAATATTTTACCTTACTTTTTCATGTAAATTGCGCATAAAACCTGCCTTTTGAATACTATCTAAATTAACTTGCTCACTCATAGGCAAAGGTGATAGATCCAATGGTGTTAAAGGATTAAAACCATACACAATTTTAAAAGGTGAATAATATGTAAATGAATGAACAGCCCTATATGCAAATTCTACATGAGGTAAAATCTCAACCTAAGATTTCACATTCTTCTTAATTATAGCACGTATGAGTTGTCCTAAGGTTCTATTCATAACTTCAGTTTGATCATCGGTTTGTGGATGATATGCAGTATTAAACAACAACTTAGTTCCCAATTTCGCCCACAAAGTCTTCTAAAAGTAGGATAAAAACTTAGTATCCCTATCACTCATAATAGTTTTTAGGTATACCATACAAACGCACTATATTCTTAAAGAACAAATTAGCAATATGCGATGCATCATCAGTTTTATGACATGGAATAAAATGTGCCAACTTAGAAAATCTATTAACAACCACATATATGCTATCATTACCACTCCTAGTCCTAGGTAGTCTAAGTACAAAATCCATAGATATATCTACCCAAGGTGATTGTGGAACAGATAATGATGTATACAAACTATGTGGATGCACTTTAGACTTAGCTTGCAAACATGTAATACAATTAGTACAATACTTAGATGCATCAAATTTCATATTAGGCCAAAAGAAGTGCTCATGTAAAATATCTAATATCTTAGCTATACTAAAGTGTCCCATCAAACCTCCCTCATATGCCTCTTTAATCAACAACAAACTCAATGAACATCTAGGCACACAAAGTTACTTTAAACGAAACAAATACCCATATTGTCTATAAAATTTATTAAAGGCAGTTGTCTCACATGCATTTTATACATTGCTAAAATCAAGATCATGTGTACACAATTCCTTAATATGCTCAAAACTAAGCAATTTAGCATCCAAAGTGATTTATCATCCTTAGGTTATGTCTTTGATGTAGTAACATCCTTGCTTTTACTTGGCTCAAATTTGCCCTTTACTTGCACTTGTTTCTCCTCCCTTGATCTTCCAATTTAATTTCTATATAGTTATGGGAGTCGAATTTATTTTGGTTTTCACCTTCAATTCCTTTTCCACCTTGATTGCCATGTGTACCATATCCTCCGAATCTACATAATGATGCAATTCAACAAGGTTAGCAATTTTATGATTCAAACCTAATAGAAAATGTGCTATGGTAGCCTCTCTATCCTTCTCAATATTAGCTCGAATTATGGCCATCTTCATCTCTTGAAAACATTCTTTAATACTTCTAGAACCTTGGTTCAACCTTTGTAACATGTTATACACCTCTCTATAATATTGTTGAGTTACAAATCTCTTCCTCATTATGGTTTTTATCTCAAACCATGAGGTAATCGGTCCTTCTCCACTTCTATGCCTAATGAAGGTGAATTGATCCCACCATACACTAGCATAGTTAGTGAACTCCACAGCGGCTAATTTTACCTTTTTCTTTTCGTTATAATTATGGCACTCAAACACCCTTTCAACCTTCTTTTTCCACTCCAAGTACACCTCCGGATTACTCTTCCCTTAGAAAGTTGGAATCTTCATCTTGATTGAGCCTAAATTTTCATCTTTGATCTTGCCTTTGTTGGCACGTGTCGATCCTTCTACGGCTGCCTCCTCTTCTAGATCATTGAAGAGAATGTGTTGGGTCTCCCTTGCTCGGATAGGGGTACCTATTTCTAACCTTTCTAAATATTTATGGACTTTTTAATTGTCACTCCTCATATCCTTTTGTTGAGCCAACATCTTTTGCAACATTGCTTGTATTGCATTTAATGTAAGTTTCTCCTTTGTATCCATGATGTAAATTTAAAACAGAATTTTTAAAAAAAATTCCTATTCTAACACTCTCTCACGTGTATCTCTCAATTAATTAAAAACTCTCTAATGCACTCATAATTGATCATACACAAAGAATTTCCTTTCGAGTTCTTAATTGAGCTAAACTCTTACTATTCTGAGAGAATTACAAATCAAACTAGATAAGCAAAGCTATTAGTACAAGAAAAACTAAAAGATATAAGTATGGGACTATTTTGGGTGATTTCAGGTATATCTAAAATTTGGGGTTTATTTATGCATGAATTTTGAGTATTTAATGGGTAGAAAGAAAGGTTTAAAGATGTAGAATGATGTAGGGTAAGTAGGCAAAGAAAAATAAGTAGAAAATATGAAAATTAATGAGTTTTCAAAGGGTGATATGCTTACCCATGAATTTTGTTGACGCAACGGATGATGATCAATACGGCTTTCTTAATGTTTGTTGAGGTCGAATCGCTTGATGCAATTTTGATGCAGATGAACTTTGAATATATATATATATTATCAATGCACAATAACTATGCTAGGGATACGTAGCTTACACTAGAGCCAAAGCTCTGATACCAACCTGATAGAACCCGCTAGTTATCTAACAACTAGGAATTGTAATAAACTGTTGGAACTGTTGCCCAAGGATCTATCTAGCATAAACTAAGGGAATTAGCAACACTAGCTATCTAACAACTAGCACCTCTAATTATCAAGGTTTTAATTGTAACACACTCGAAGCAAATTCAGAAAATAGCTCTCGCAAGAACTCAAGAAAATTCAATTAAGAATTTGAATAATATCAATCAACTTATATAAAATAATAATGTTGATATAAGTATTTATAGACTTGTAATCCTAAACCTAAGTTGATTTTAAAAGAAACAACTCTTTAGGAATAAACAATTATATTCCTAATTAAACACAAATTCTAATTAGTAAAGAAAACATAAAGAAAATCCTAATTAGACAAAAACTAGGCATCAAGATAAGGGTGTGTCTGAAGGCTACACGGGCATGTACGAGCTCTGAGAATTTTAGCAAAATCGACAGACTCCAACACGGCTTGGCACACGGGCTAGACTTGATTATACACGGGTATGTTTCGATGTCTTTATAGAATCCAAATTGCTATATGGCTTCCTATACAAGTGTGTTATCTGACCATGTATCATGCAGATGCCACTTTAAAAATAAGCATGGGCGTGTGTAGTAACATAACCTTGGACACGAGCGTGTAAGGACCAGTGTCTATCTCGAAATAATTCACGAATATTCAACACGGCCGTGCAAATATACACACGGGCGTGTATCAGCTGGATCACAACAAAGTAAATTAACTAACTTAGGTTATTCATCTCCTTTTTGTTCCATAAACTCGAGACTTTTTTGCACAAGTTCTCTAGCAGCATCTTTCATCCTCTTTAACTTGTAATCTTGTGATTAGTCCTCCATCATAATTCAAAGGATTTGAATTGGATCTCGTGTTTATATGTTCATATGCATCATCCTGGAGGAGCATACTTTTCTTTTCTAGCTCTTTGACTTTTCCTATTCTCAATGGGAGAATTATGAACATTTTCTTTATTTCTAGAAGTAGAACAACCGTTTGAGCTTTCATTCAAATTCATATTAGAACTTTGAATACTAATAGGTTCATCAACTGAATTGGAACCATTAGGGACTTTATGAGAATTATTTTGAAATTTATTTTAAATAAAGTTAACATCTTTTGATTCAACAATTACATTTGAACTTAAATCTAATATTTTATATGCCTCAGAATTTTCTACATATCCAACGAAAATACCTTTTAAAGATTTTGGTACCAACTTAACTCTTTTAGAATCTGAAACTCTATAAAAGGCCAAATAACCCTAAACTCGAAGATAATTCAAATTTAGTTTTCTATCTTTCCAAAACTCATATGGTGAAACTGTATATTTTTTAGAGGGTATTCTATTATGTAAATGACAAGCGATGAGTAAAGCCTCTCCCCATAGGTTTGTTAGTAACTTTGCATTCGTTAGCATGGTATTAACCCTGTCCACCAACGTCCTATTTTTTCTTTTAGCTATTCTATTTTGTTGTGGGGTATATGGAGTACTTGTTTGATGTACAATTCTATTTTCTTCATAAAAAGAAGAAAATTCCATAGGAAAGTACTCACCACCTCTATCACTCCTTAGGATCTTTACTTTCATATCCTTTTTATTTATAACTTCAAATTTATAAATCTTAAACATTTCAAAAGCTTGATCCATAGTTCTTATCAAATACACATATGTGAATTTTGAAAAATTATTAATGAATATTATGAAGTATCTATTACCACCTTTAGTTAACATGTCGTTTAATTCACATATATCTGAATGTACTATTTCTAGTAAACTAGATTTTCTTTTCACTTTAGGAAATGCTTTCTTAGTCATTTTTTCTTGAATATAAACTTCACATGTTGGCTTATCATCATGAACGTAAGAAATCAAATCATATTTAGCCATATATTTTAATAATCTAAAACTTATATGAGCCAAACGATCATCCCATAATGATAAAGATAACTCAACATTATAAACAGAAATATGTGTATTATTATTATCATCATAAAAACTAAATTTGAACATTCCTTCACATAAATAACCTTTTCCTACATATTTTCTATTCTTGGACAAAATAATTTTGTTAGATTCTAGCACAATTTTAAACCTTTTTTGTTCAACAAATAAGTAGACATGAGATTTTTCTTCATGGCAGGTATATGTAAGACGTTCAACAAAAGCAACTTTTTACCGGATGTAAACAATAGTTCCACATTGTCTTTGCCTACTACTTTTGTAGAATTATGCTTTTCCATTAGCACTTCATGCCCATCATCAACAATTACATCATTTTTGAATTATGATCTATTATTGCATACATGGACAATAGCACCGGAATCATACCACCAACTATTGGTATTTGGGACTACAGCCATATGAAGTTCCGTAATCATTCCAATTTGCAAATCCATCACCATAGTCATAAGTTCATTGGTTTATTGTTCCACTAGATTTGCTTTGTTAGAATTCTGAACATTTTGATAAACTTCAAACTTGTGTTTCTTACAAAACCTGAATTCTCTTTTGTAATGTCCCTTCTTTCTGTAATTATAGCATGTCTTTCCTTTCTTAGTTTTGCTATAATTTCTAGAACTTGAACCATATTTTTCAAAGTGTTTTCTCTTATTTCCTCCACTAGACTTTTTATTACCTTCAATAAAATTTACTTTTGTTATAGGTTCATTTGTAAATTTCTTAACTTGCAATCTAGTTTTCTCTTCTATACGAAGAGACTTTTGAATTTATTCAAGAGAAAACTCTTTTGTAGTATGCAAAAGTTTCTTCTTATAATCATTCTAACTTGGAGGCAATTTTATAATACTTGTAATAATTCAAGAACTACAACTTTCAAGTCCTTCAATTTGGAGACTAGAATTTGTAATTCTTGGACTTGATCTATTACAGAAATATTATTAACCATATTAAATTCAAAGTACTTTATAATGAGAAACTTGTCCACACCTGGTCTTTCATTATTGTACTTGAATTCTAGAGTATTCCAAATTTCTTTTGGAGACTTGACAGAAGTGAAAAGATCATATAAATAATCAAACAAGTTGTTGAGAATGTGTCCTCTATATAAAAGTTCATCCTCTTCACATTTCTTCCTTTCAGCCTTAGTTTTTTCATTATCTTCAGGAGTTGGTGCTTGAAGATCAATAAGATTGGGATCCAAGATGTAAGAAATCTTCAAAGCAATGAGAAGAATACAACATTTTATCTTTCTAACGTATGAAGTTGGTTCTATCAAACCAATCTAACTTCACAAACTCTTAGCTCATGACAGCCTTGGAATCCATTTTGAATGATTGCTCGATAAATACTTAAAAACTGTTATGACAGTAGATATAAAAATTAGGCTTTGAGGTGTGATATAATCACTTTTTTTAAAGTGTTTATTGCTCCCACTTTGAATTTGCTTGGGTTTTTATTGGCAAAACACTTTCAAAATACAACAAAGTCTGAAAACTTATATAGCAAAAACTTTTAAGTTTTCCCAAAAACCTTGTAGAAATGTTTCAAGGAAATATAAGAGAATATGAGAGAAAATATTTTTAATAATAATTCTTTCTATCAACATATAGGAGAAGTGTATATATAAGGATGCAAATACTCTTTAATTCGGGATACAATCATTCAATGAAAAATCATAACCATTCATTGAATGGTTGTAACTTAAAAATAGTTAATTCGTATATTTTTTCAGTACACACCCTGAAAAACCCCCGTATTTTGACCCGTGTCTATCTCACACCCTGAGATACACCCGTGTCTATACCCATGTCTGCTTTTAGAACTTTTATACCCATTGAACAGGGTTTGGAACTTGCCCATGTCTTTGACTGTGTACTTCTCTACCAAAAAATACACCATTCAACACAACCATGTACATATGGGACATACCTATGTTGCTCTCCAACATATTTTTTACTTGTTTCATATAGAAATAAAGTCACATAAACACATATCTCTTATATTTACATACTTTGTACTTTAAACTACAGATATATATATATATATGAATATTTCAACAGTACGTGTAAGAATTTGTCACTTTGTTCCGTGTACTTACATAAATTTACTACTATATCATTATGTATATGATAACGTATCATTTCACGTGTATTACCAGTAGTGCATAAAGTTATTTATAAGTTGTGATTTATACAAGTTGGGGTGTTTAAATGAAAAAATGTAAGTAGAGATATTAAAATGACAAAAACTACCAAGTTTAGAGGACGACATATATGTTGTGCCTTATTTTTTAATATATAAATCATTGCTATTTAAAATTTAATGAACTTTGCCAATAAGGGAGTAATTAAGTGATAATTTTTCTTCAAGAGCATTTTGAAATGTAGAATTCGAATTCTGCCATCATTCGATGTAAAAGGGAGGTGACTCATTTAAGTAAGAGTAATTCTCTATCAATTGATTTCATTGATTGTTAGTAATTTTTTTTTAAACATAAATAATAATATATCATTAGTAGTACATATAAAATTACAGGAAATTTTGAAAATAAATCAGTAAAAAATAATCAAATCTTAAACTAAATCTAATTTTAAATAATTAGTCCAAAAATTATATAAAATGTTCCTGATATTTCAAATATAAATCATATGTAAGTGCTTAAACTCCACATAGTAAAGAAATACACACAATTTGACGTTTAGGTCTGAAGAAGACAAAGCATTTGAACATAAAAAAACATTAAACTTAAATTTTGAAAAGAAAAAATCTCTTATAACTTTTTTAAAAAATTTTACCTAATAATTCCAAAATAAAAACCAAAAAAATAATAAAAGATGATCACAAAAATAAGAAACAAGTACTTTGTAGTAACCCAAATTTTTGAAGATAAATTTTAGGTAATTAATTATTTAAAATATGAAATTTGAGAGAAAATTAAAATAAAATGTGGTTAATTTTAATTTCTTAAATATCTTATATTTAAGGACGTTAGTGGATATTTTTTAAAAGGGACTAAAGTGAAATTCTCGCAAGCACCTCTCTACATATTGCCAGCTGTAAGAATTCCCCTTTGACCCTTGCACTCTCTCTCGACAGATACTGTAGTCTGTCACTCTTCTCACCTCCGACCACCACCCAACCCACTACGACTCACCGCCAAATTCACACTGGAGCAACTCCTCTCCCTCATCTTCATTTTCCTACTATTGCTCATACCTGAAATGTTCAGATTTTTTTGGGCTTTTAAAAGCAAATCAAGAAAAAACTTATCGAAGTTGAATCTTCCAATCCGTTAACCACCAAATTGCCACCACCACCATCACTAGGCCGAACTTAAAACTTGACCCTAGCTATAGTTTCAAACCAGCCACATCTTCATCCATCGTCGGTTTGCCTTTAATTGGAGCCTCATTATTTTTTTGTTATAATTCGACCAATCTACAGAATTCTAGCAACTGCTTTTTACATTTGAAGGTATATTTGGGTTTCGAGTAGTGTTATGTACATGTTTGTATTATTGATTTTGTCGTTATCACCAGGGATGAGGGCCGGTGGGTCCCACCATCGACGGCGATGTAAACGATAACTCGGTCAAAATTTTATGAAATTAATTTTAATAAATTGTGTCAAGTAATTTTTATTATTGGAGCGAAAATGGGTTCTTGCAATAAAATTTTCAGAATAATTTCAACAGAAATTATTTTATTTCCGTTTAAATTAATTTAGCTTGTTGAAATTATTTTAATTGTAACACCCGTATCCTAAGACATATATACTTTCATAATGCATTTCATTACATATAAATTAGAGGGTGGAATTAATTTAAGATTAGGTGTGTTTATGAATTATGGATGAGGACCTAATTGTAAAGAAAATTGGAGTAGATTGACACAATTGAAAGCTCAAGGATTGATATGAAATATTCACACTCTAGTAAGAAGTAAAGTCGATATTTTGGTGATATTTTTATCTAAAGGCTTCTTGAATATTAGCTATGTGGAAGGCTACTTATGTGTGTGCATGTGTATGGTTGTATAATTGTGTGTGTGTGCAAGTGTATGGTGGAGATTGAGTACAAGTGTGTGTATGTGTGTGGTGAGGATTTAAGGAGAAAAACCTTTTTAATAAAAAGGGTTAGTGATCTTAAGAGGGTTTAGACAAAATTAATCTTACCTCAATTATCTAGCAAGAGCTTGGGGAGTTCTAGAAGCCTTATAAGCATTTATGAATATCAATTGGTAAGTCATACATGCATAGTTGTTGATTGAAGTTAAGTTTTGTTAATTGTGAAATTCGTGCTTTGTTTTTAAATTTTTCAGTATTAGAGTTTTTATCATATCTTGAGTTGTAGAACTCCTAATTGAGCAAGGTTTGATACTCTAGAAATTTTAAGGAGTCCTCTACAACTCTTATGTTTTGATGTTGAATTGATTTTGCCTCTAAAAAGGGCTAATAGAATTGGACATTTTGGTGCTCACACAGAATATTTTGTGTGACCTGATTAGATTCAAAAATTCATAATTTATTATATATACATCTAAATTGAGTAATTCCAATTAAAAATTAAAATAGACTCATAATCCTAGCTTTTATAATAAAATGGGAGCCAAAGGATTTGTGTGTATGATTTTAGAGCATATCAAATTGAGGTGATAAATTGCACTAATTGAGTTAAAGTGCAAGAGTAATGAATTGTATATATGTTTGATACATAGCTATATATAGGAGTTGCAAGGGACAAGAAAGATATAATCAACTAGAGAAACTCATACTTATTAAAAGTTAGGAAGTATTTTCGGTAAGTAATTACTAATATATGTTATATATATATATATATATATATATATATATACTAAACTCTTATGTGTATAATAGTGTATTTACACTTAGTTGGTTTAATTTAATGAAAATGTGTGAAATTATGGATAGTATGTGGACATTGAATTATCGAGTGAAATGTGATATGGAATGAAACTTCTACCCTTTTCTATATTGGAAATGTTAGAATTTATTGGCAAATGATGATATGTACGCTTTATGTGTAAAATGTGGTGGATATTATAATTGTGTACTTTGAATGTTATGAATGTGAGAATGGATTAGTGATCATGGGTGGAACTTTGGTGAAATATTGTTATGGTGACTTATTGAGATGCAATTGCATTGAATTGTATTATGTTATGTTGTATTTCATAAAAAAGTGAAACAGGTGAGGAAGGTGAGGACATGTGATAATGTGTGATAAGTGGAGACTGAGCTGAGTAGATAGCCTCCACTGATAGTGAGTTATGGGAAAGCTGAGCCGGATAGATAGCTACCCATAATGGATATGTGAGAGTGAGACTGAGCCGGGCGGATAGTCTCACTATGTGGCCACATATGAGATTGTGATTGTAAGAAATAAGTCAAAATTGGCTAAGTGTAATGTAATTGTGAGATAATAGTTTCGGCTGGATACCAAACAATGAGATTGAGATGTGAATATGTGAATATGTGAATTCTCGCATTTACGTGAATTATTACAAGATGTTATCTCCTATTGTTGAGATGAATGCGAATATTAAATAAAGTATTGAAATATGAGATTATGTGATGTGCACTCAATTATTTATTGATTATATTTATACTCTTTTATTTATGGATTTGAGGGTTGTGGGTTTTAAAGATGATGAATGCAAGTGCACATATTTGGCTGTATATAATCCTTTATATGTGAGTTGGTTATTAATACTAAATATATTATGAAATGTGACTATGCGGATACTAAATGGTGTGTTGATATGTATGTACCTTGAACTTATGCTTGAGAATGAGATATAATGTATAAAAGTGCTATTGAGGTTATGAAAGTGTGAATATTGATGCTTGATACTTGTAATTGATTGAGTATCATGCATTTGGGAATGATTTTGTGATGTTAAGTATGTTTTTGAAGTATTTCTAAGTTATTATTGAGCCTTGTTTAAATATGAGAGAGTTTACAATGCATTAAAATGGTCAAAAAGGAGTTTTGGCAAAGTTCAGGTGTAACACCCACTTTTTTAGCCTACGTATTTATGACGTATGAATGGCATTTTATACATGTTAGATAATGAACTTTATTTAAGTTTAAGACTGGGTAAAATATAGAGAAGGGCCAAATTGAAAAAGAAGTTTAGAGTGAATTATCACAATAATAAGTTTTTGGCTATTGTAAATTAATTCCATTTCATTAAGGGGTTTGGTAGATATTTTGATGATATTTTATTATTTTATTAAGTATTATTATATTTTTAATTGATGATGAATATGCATTTAATTGTTGAGTTGTGCAATTATTAAAAGAATAAAATAAGGAGGCCATTTGGTGCATTTTGATTGGCTAAAGTTTGTGTGAGTGTATATATATGTGAGTGTGGTGGTGAGAAGTGTAGAGATTTTGGTGTTGATATTTGTGTATATTTAATTAAGAGAGTTAGTATTATTTTCTTAAGGGATAAATTAGCATTAAAGAGGAAGACACCTTATGTAAAACCCACATCATAGATACACTGTACATGCATTATATTTACATGTCATGGGGAGTAGAATTATGGATTTTATTTAAGTGTGGATTTGTAGATGTTGGTAGAGAGGGGCATATTTAGTAAGTTGGAGTTATTTGTCAAAATAGAAAGTTGGGGATTATTTAGTAATCATCCAAGTTTATTAAGGGGTAAAGAGATATTTGGGTTACTATAACACCCGCCCCTCTAACACGTATGTGTATCGTGTGAAATATCCTTTATGCTTACTAGATAGTTATTTTTAACTAAGTTTAAGATGGTGTTAGAATTGTAGAGAGGGACTTGATTGAAGCAGATATAAGTTTAAGGACTAGTTAGGAAGAAGAGCATTTCATTAAGGACCAAAGTGGATATTTGGCAATAAAATATCACAAATTTTGCCTTTATCTTCTTCTTCCTAAACGTGACTTGCATTCTTTGCATAAGGAGAGAATTGCACCTAAATTTCTTTCTTAAGGAAGCTAGGGATTTGGTGAGAGAGAAAGAGTTAATTTAACTAAGGAATTTGAAGTCTAGGTGATTATAATATATTTTGTTATATTTTATATGGTTATTTATGTTAATTTTATGTTTAATTGTGTTAATTTGTGTTTAGATAGTTTATTTATGTTTATTTTGTGTTTATAGGTCACTAATCAAAGTTGGAAGTGGATTCATTGAAGATTAGGAGTGAATAATGACAAAATTAGAAGAAAACAAGGAGTTTGATCTTAACACAGGCGTGTTTATGCCCGTGTATCTTTCTGGAAGATTTGAGTACCCTGAACACGGGTCGGGACACGCCCGTGTGTCAGGCCGTGTACCGTGCTGCCAATTTTACATACTTGAGACACGGCTCGGGATATGGCCGTGTTGATGCCCGGATGTTAGAACTATGCGAGACACGGGCGTGTTGCTGAGGGACACGAGCGTGTTGGCAGAAGAAGATGAGATAAAATCAAACTCTTGTAACCCTAATCGAGAGGGAATTAAAGGAGGGCTATAAAAGCATTAGTAGAGGATTAAGAAGAGTATCTGAAGATAGAAAAAGACCCTAATTCTAATAGGCATTATCGAGGAGCAAGATTGAAGATTGAAGATTTGAGATATAGAGAGATTTAATTCTTACTTTCTTCTTCTTATTTCTTGTAATTGGTGATAGAATTCTTTTACTTCTTTTCAGTATTTAATTTCATTATGTTAGGCTAGGTTTTATTCATTAGGGAATTAAGGATCTGAACATGAGTTAATCAAAATTTCTTCTCTTCTATAAATCTTTTGTTTATGCAAATTTATATTTATTGATATTAATGCTTGTTTGTGTTTG
>CATIWO010125518.1:0-24527 GCA_949673435.1 Macaranga tanarius | reverse complement strand
TAAGTAATAAAATAATGTTGGCTTTATTTGAGTTAGTGGAGATTGTAGAGACAACTCTCTCACTCCTTATGCATGTGAATTGAGTGTGAGACACTCAACACATAAACTATTATCATATTAGCTTTATTGATATAGTTAGTGAAGTTTGTAGAGAGAGCTAAGTCATAACTTCATTTGCACAAGTTAGAGTGAATTTGATATCAACCAAAAGAGAGAAAAGGGATTGAGAGAGTCTTCTTCCTTCTTCTTCTAAAAGGGTAAACATATCAAACTAAACACAAGAGTTGTGTTCTTTCTAATAGTCCATCATCTATTGAAGGTTGATTCATTGTCCTACACATCCTTGTTTAGTGGAAGTTCTTGCAAGCACTTTGGGTCTACAAAGAAGAGGCTCGTGGCTTGAACATCACCATCCTTGGAGGTCTTCCTTGCCAACCCATGTGTATCAAGCTAGAGGCTTCACAATTTGGGAGCTTAAAGCTTGTAGATCAACACCAACCAAAGCTTAACGAGCGTGCTACCAACTAAGGAGTTATGTAAGTGTTACAATATCTCTTAGTTGCTAGGTCTTGTTTTTAAAAGTATGACTTGGTTAACATGTTAATTGTATATTGTTCATTATGCATGTTTAGCTATGTAAAAGTGCATGTGATATGATCTATGGGCATGAAAGTGTTTTGTGTTTGTTGCAAATGTTACATGCAATGAAATTTTTAAATTCCGCATTTTCATTGTTCCTCTACACACACTTTCCTTCAATAATCACACACACACACACATATATATATCTTTTTATATTCATTTTATTATTATTATTATTATTATTATTATTATTATTATTATTATTATATTTTTTGAACATCAATTGAGTCAATTTGTATTAAGGTTTATTGTTATTAATAATCTTTTTTTATATAAGGAATAACTAACTACAAATAATCCCAAAATTAACAAAACCCAATACAACAAAAAAAAGAAAGAAAATCATAATAGCCGAATAACAACATGGTACTACAATACTTTTCAAAATTTTAAGCAAATAGGATTTTAAGATAAAAAAAAATAAAGATGGAGCAAGAAAAAGAATTTCACTCACTTGTTATCTGTGCACCTTGGCTACTTCTACTCTATTCTTTTTAGCTTTACAAATTCTCTATTCTTATTATTCTAATGCAGAGTCAAAAATTTTGGATGAGTCATCCTTGCCCATTTGTTGGGCTAACACGTGGCCCTTTTTTTTGGGTTAATAATTGTTTAAGCCATTTTCTTCATTAGCCCCTCAACTTAATTTTTTTTCAATTAAGTTCTATATTCAAATTTATTTTATATATAATTTAGTCCTACTTAAATATATTATTAAATATTCGGACATGGACCTGACAGTCCCGCTCTGATTTCACAGAACAACAATGATATCAAGCTTTTTTTTTCCCCTAAACTAGCAAACAAAGTGATCAGGCTTGGATATTTTGTGCACATTCATTGATGGTTGAGTTAGGATATATGGAGGGCTTATAAGGTTTTAAACTTGTAGGATACCCATCAGTGCATCATTTAGTTTTTTCTGCATGAAATATAAAATATATTACAACAGAAGATAGAGAAAGGATGCCAGTTAAAGAGATAGGGATGCCAATTCTTCATTGTAATTGCATGATTAAATAATTAACTATAATAAATAATACCAACCTTTTTTAAGTAACCAACTCCAAAAGCTCAAGTGACCTTCAACATTCCTTTCACTTTTCAACCAATTATTGTTGTAGGGTCATCAGGGTGCTTATTAACTAAAGCAGTTTTCTCAATTTCATTGTCAACAGTGTGACAGTCAGTGAACTGGACAACTTTTAGTTGCTTATACAGATTTATCATATTGTCTCTATTGTATATTGCCAATACAGCCCTACTATCACCTAAATTCAAGGCGTACAAATCTGTTCCATGAAGAAGAACAACCAAGACACAAGATCCTATAGAAACTAGATCAGGCCGATCCTCCATTTCCTGCTCCACCATATTTAAAAAATCATTCTCAGCCTGACTAAGAGCCTTTTGGAGGCTATCCAATACTTCATGTCTAAATAAATCAGATGGCATTAGCATGGAGACTATACAATTCTTGGAACTTGCATGAGCTTTTTCCTCTGGGTTATCATTACCGGACTCAAAAGTATATTACAAGGATCTATTAAAACACAGGCCATTGGAATCAAAGGTAACATCCTGTTTTGGCTCACAGTTTAAAGAGTTCGTATGAAATATGATGGTTTCATATAATGTCCTAGCCAAGAAATCAGCTATATCTTTTCCATTAAACCCATCATAAATTGCATAGAAAAGCAAACCATTATCTTCAGAATAAACAGCTTGAACCCTATCTTCACCAGCAGCTCCACCTGCCACTTAGACTTCCATGGCGTTAAGAAATCCTTTATTTTTAGAAGGAGCACTCATGGACTTCAAATAGGAATCATATTCAGGTGAACTCGGGATCGATGGACTGCAACTTAAGTATGACATACTACTTGTAAGAGAAGATGGCAATATATCTAACTTCAAAAAAAAATAATTTTTATATCTCTGGACTACAACTTTAGGCACGTTTGAAGAGTCTTTGCTTCTACAGTCCTGAGCAAAGAAAAAAATAAATAAAAAGACAAGATAAGAATAGGCTACTTCTGTAAAACAAATATGAAGATTGACCAAAAATAATTGGTTTAACAGTAAACTTTTCATAAACCCCCACATATATAGCCATATTTACACGCACAAAATCTCAACTTACTTGTCTGTAAATCTTTTTTGCTCTTTCTTCTCTACTACCGCAAAAAACTCATCGATCTCCACCTGAGACGGCATTTTCTCCGTTGGCAACTTAACTTTCCGGCTAGTTTTCACCGGTGATTCAATCTCTTCTGTACTATCTCTGCAAAACGTGCTTGAATGGGAGCTCTCTCTGCTGTAAATTAAATTAAAACTAGAGACTTTCATTTACACACATATATATATATAAACAATGATAGGAGAAAGGAAGAGTTTTTTTAATGAAAAATTATAGTACGAATAAGAGGGAGGGAGGAAGAGAGCTGTACACAGAAAACCGCACAGCTTGTGATTCGGATATGGATGAAGTCATTTTTGAAAGATAAAAAAATATAGATTAAAACTGAAAACATAAAAATTAAGTCTGAAAAAATAAAAAATACAGGACTATAAAAGAAAGAAGCCTGGTCAAACATGCTATTTTTTAAAATTTCCTCAATAAATAATTAGTCCATCATATTTTTTATTTTTTCAATAATTATTTATTACTAATTAATTATTAAGTAATTATGTTATTATAATTTTGCTTTTTAACCATTTATGAACAATAATCATAATTGAAAAACGATTAGAAAGAAGTAAAGTTTGATGATTTTATAGATAAATAAAATAAAAAAAACTTTAATTGTTGATAAATACATATAAAGATATAGACTATTTTAAAATCATAAATGATAATAACTAATCTTAAAATCTTATCTGTCTACTTTTAATAAATCAAATAATATATAAAAGATACTTTTAGTATCTAGTATATTTGTGTCTAATAACTAAAATTATAAATTATTTTATATTTTATTAATTTATTTTTAATTTTTATTTAACTTTAACAAATATTTTTATTGGCTTACTAAAAAAGTAATTACTAAATAATATAACTTTAAATTTTTATTATTATTTTATTTGAAAAGCTAAATGAATTAGAGACGAGTGACATATATTGTGTTAGTTGTTTTTTTTTTTGAAATATAAACAAACATAACATTAAACAAGATCAGCATTTAAAATATCAACAAGAAAATCAGGAGGCGTCAAAGACCACTCCATGGGATCTGTCAGAGAAAGAGCAGCTCGAGCTAGAGAGTGAGCTACCCTATTCGCAGATCTAGGCATAAATGAGATACGCAACTGAGTAAAAGAATTAGCTAGTTGCGTACAATCTTCAATAATCAAACCAAAATAAGAACCAGAACCTGAAGAATGCAAATAATCCATCGTAATTTAGGAATCAGATTCAAGAATGACATTGTCTAGAAGCCTTTCCTTTAACCAACTAAGGGCCTCCCTTATGCCCAACGCTTCTGCTATGGAAGGATCGAGAGAGCCAAATGTGGAAGAACAACAAGCAAACAACATGTCCCCGTAAGCATCTCTAATAACCCAACCGAAGCCAAACTTCTGATGATTGGGTGAGATTGCTGCGACCGAGCCAGATGGACAATGGAATAAGGAATTGGAGCTTTATTGTTCCATATCACAGAGTTTCGATTGGACCAAATAGCCCAGCTGAGCATAACAAACATAATACATTGCTCTAGGTTGCAAGTTGAGAAGATATAACACACCCAATCCACAAAAGATGTAAAAGAAAATGAGACCTGAGAGGGAAGTATCTGGTGAATAGGCAGGTTAGAGATCCTCCATACACTGGCAGCCATAGGACAATCGGAGAAAAGGTGCAATATGGATTCAACACCTAGAGAACAGACCTTACACATAGGATCCACGTTGACCCATTTTTGGATAAGATTATCTGCTGTTGGGAGTAGACCCCGACAAGCACGCCAAAAGAAGTTCTTAGACTTTGGTGGAATGGCAAGCTTCGATAATTTGTTCCACAAGTGACCATGGCTAGAGGAAAACTCACCTTGAATTAATCGATAACAGCTTTTAACAGAGTAAACCCCACTGTGCTCCTTTGACCAGACCCATTCATCCTTAACGCGATGAGAAGATAAGGGGATCCGATGAATTTGAGCTGCATCTGAAGCATTAAAAAGATTATGAACAATAGTTGTGTCCCAATTCCTACTATTGATGTTAATTAATGAAGCCACCGAAGATGAGGCAATATGAGGAGCTAGTGTAGATGAAACAAGACCAGTTTCATTCCCAATCAGCCAAGGATCCAGCCCAATACGGATACTTGAGCCATCTCCCACTCTGAGTCTAGCCCCTTTTTTCACCCAATCCCGCGCTGCCCAAATGCTCCTCCAAACAAAGCTGGGGTTAGATCCAAGAGAAGCGTTCAAAAAATTACCATTTTTAAAGTACTTAGCTTTGAATAGGCGAGCAACCAGAGAGTGAGGGTGGTTAAGAAAATGCCATCCTTGCTTTCCCAATATATCAAGATTAAAAGATTTCAGATTTTTAAAACCAAGGCCACCTACACTTTTTGGAAAATAAAGATGATTCCAGCTGGTCCATTTCACACCTTTTCCATTATTGTTGTTCCACCAGAATGCATTAAACATCCATTCCAGTTCTGCACAGACATTAAATGGCAAGAGAAAAACACTCATAGCATAAGTCAGCATAGCTTGAACCACCATTTTGAGCAGTATTTCCTTACCTGCCCGAGAGAGGAGCTTGGAATTCCAACTTTGCAATCTTCGCCAAACACGATCTTTGATGAAAGAAAATATGGCTCTCTTGCTTCTACCAATTAAAGATGGAAGGTCTAGATAAATTCCTTAGTTGGCCGTTTCTTGGACACCCAGAATAGAGCAGACCACATGTCACCGACTGGGAGGGGTATTAGAACTAAATAGAATAGCCGATTTATCCAAATTAACAACCTGACCTGAAGCATTACTATAAGTTAAAAGAACAGTTTGAACCTCTGAAGCCTCAGCTTCGTTAGCCCTAAAGAATAAGTAGCAATCATCGGCGAAGAAGAGATGACTCACGATAGGAGCTCCCCTAGCAATGCAACAACCATGCCATAAATTTTGAGATTCCCTTTGGCGGATTAAGGAACTAAGTCCTTCAGCAGTAATGATAAACAGGTAGGGGGATAGTGGGTCCCCTTGACGAACACTTCGGGAGGGGGTGATAGGACCAAGCTCTTGTCCTTCAATGCTGATCATGAGCCAGACTGAGGATATGCATTCAAAAATCATTTGCACCCATTTTCTAGCAAATCCCAACAGGTGTAAGGTCTGTACAAGAAAAGGCCACTCAAGTCTGTCATATGCCTTGCTCATGTCAACCTTAAGAGTAGTAAAGTCGTGTTTGCCTTGAGATTTTTACTTCAAATAATGAGTGACTTCAAAGGTGATGAGAATGTTATCTGTTATAAGATGACCTGGGATGAAAGCGCACTGTTCACCAGAGACAATCAATGGGAGAAGCTCTTTGAGGCGATTGCCTAGAATCTTTGATATAATTTTGTACAGAACATTGCATAAGGCAATAGGTCGAAGGTCAAACATAGATTTAGGGGCTTCTTTTTTAGGAATTAAAATCAGGTGGGTGTCGTTCAAACCTTCAGGAAGTTTGCCTGTCTCTATAAAATTCTGACAAAAGAGAACAACATCATGCCCTATCAGGTCCCAAAAAGTTTGGAAGAACGCAGGATTTAATCCGTCAGGTCCAAGTGATTTGTCCGGATGCATACTAAACACTGCAGATTTTACCTCTTCGGCCCCCAGAGGGGAAATGAGAGAATTGTTATGCTCATCTGAGATTGTGTGAGAGAGCCCGTTGGTAGCCATTGAAGGATTGGGGCTAGACGAGGAGAATAGATCCTGAAAATACTTTATCATCATAGAATCCAAACCAGACTCCCAAATATGCCATTGCCCATCACTGTCCCATAGCTTCTCAATCTTATTTCTTTTGCGTCTTCCTGTAACTGAGGCATGAAAGAAACGAGAGTTGGTATCGGAGCATACTCACTTGTTGCTTCCACCAATCAGCTTGTTTTTGAAGATTTCTTGTATATTGGTTTCCCCATTGAAGAAGAGCATTACCACAAAAATTTATCTTGTCCTGTATGTTACCAGCCCTAATCTGCTTCCAGGACTTCTCAATAACTTTTCGACAGTTAATATCCCTAAACCAAATATTTTCAAAACGAAACTTTTTAACCCAAAGTTTCCGCTGCATACGGTTAGGCTCCAGAAGAAGAGGGAGGTGATCTGAGGAAGTGGTAGAGATAGAACTGACCTTAGCATCTTTGAAGGAATCTAACCAAGCAGAGGTAGCAAGCGCCCTGTCAAGTCTTTCTTCTACCCAATCAGCAGTACCCCTGCATCGTTCCTACGTGAACCAGAATCCTTGACACCCTAAGTCGAATAAACCGCTATCTTCCACTGCTTGACGAAATCCTCAAATCAGCCAACTTGGGTGAGGTGTTCTGCCTCATTTTTCATCTCTAGAGAGTAAGTCGTTGAAGTCGCCCATACAGTACCATGGAAGAGAGGATTGAGCAGCTAGAGATCGGAGCAGAGCCCAGGATTCACGGCGCCTGTGGTGCTCCGGCATACCGTAGAAGCCAGTGAATCTCCATGAACCAAGAACAGAGAAATTGATTTGAGCATCAATAAAATTACGATCAGCATTTAGAATGGAAACCATGCTTTTTTCTTTCCACAGAAGACCCAACCCACCACTGTGGCCTACACACTCAACACAATACGTTCCAGCAAAGCCCACTTTAGTCCTAATTGACTCCAACTTGCTGTGGTCCATCAAAGTTTCCATTAAGAAAATAACATTGGGCTTATGAGCTTTAATTAAGTCCCGAAGGACATTAACTGCCCGTGGGTTGCCAAGCCCACGGTAGTTCTAGGATAATAGATTCATGATGATGGGCGGGCCTGGAGACCAGGACCCACCTCGAGCCCATTTTTTGAGCCTAAAGAGTTTGAATTATTGGCCATATTTGTCTGTTCCAGCTCACTGAACTCGTCCATGTTGGTGCGACGTCGTTTGGGGTCTTGAATTACCACCCCTTCATATGGGTGTTCTGCCACCTCATCATTAGATAGGGTTTCCCCATGCAGATCAGCAGACCCAGGCGGCTTATTAATGGCCATTTCTGTATTGCGTGTTTCCTTTTCTATAGGTGCATGATGACCTACAGCTTTGGCATGAGGACTGTCAATCACCATTAGCTCATCGTCATGGTCTGGTGCAGAAGAAGCCATGTTCCGCAGCCAACGTCCACCCTACTGGTTCCTGGATCTCCCAAACTGAACAAGCATAAACGGCCCATATGGTTTGTCCACCATACCATCCACAGCTTCATAAACCTTAATGCAATTAGTATCTGTATGCCCAATGAGTCCACACACAAAGCAAAAGGATTTGAGATGTTCATATTAGAAGTTGACCCAGACCCATTCTTCCCCAACCTTTCGAAGCTTCATTCTTCGCTTTAATGGTTGTCGGATGTCTAAGGAGACTCTAATTCGAATGTACTCACGCCAAACCCCTATAAAATTTATGGAATCAGATTCAATAAAATCCCCTAAATATTCACCGATGCTTTTGGCTACTCTTTCAGACATGAATCCCGAAGGAATATAGGACACTCGAACCCAGCATTGTACATGATTCAGAGGGATTGATGTGGGGTCTTCATTTTCTTTGAGGCAATGGAGAAGGAGAAGCTTGTTACCAAAAAATGAAGGACTGGTATCCATGATGCACCTTACGTCCAGCTCATGAAAAAACTAAAAGAGAAAGAGGGAGGGACTGAGAGCCCGGATGAAGACTTCACGGACAGGACGCCATAAAGATGCCATTAGATTCTTAATAGCAGTAAGGTCAATTTCTCTGTCTGTGATGAACCTACCTATCAAACACCAGTGAAGATCTGGTTGTCCTGATCCTAACTCGTCGTTTTGCACTTCAAGACCGCCTATCTCCTCCTCTTCCAAAGAAAGCAAGGCCATATCTCTTGGCAGAGGGTTGGTATCATCCATAACTGAGGTGAACAGTAGTTGTAAGGATGGTACAATAATAGATATAGAAAAGTGAATGAGGGTTGGTATAAACCATAACTGAGGGGACAACAGTTGCAAGGAAGGAAGAAAATAGATCTAGAAAAGTGAATGAACAGAAGCCTTAGAAGGAACTTGCCAAGGGACAAGACAGAACTAACTTGCCAACGGGCAAGACTTTCAATGTTAAAACTAAATTTTAGAGGCAAATAGTATTTGTATATAATAACAAATATAATATTTGTTTGTAAAATAATATTTTAGAGACAGATAATCTATATGTCCTTAGTTATTTGTCACTAATAAACACTTTTCTTGTAGTATCTTATTTAACTTCACCACAATTATCAATTCACTTTATTATATATGTATATACACACATAAATATATAAAGGTTTATTGATATTAAAAATTATAGTATTTGTTATAAATTTATTAAAATTTTTAAATATTGATCAATTATTTATAATTTTTACACCATTTACATTATGATCATTTAAAAAAAAAAAAAAAAAGATACACATATAGCTACCATGGTAAAAATGACCATCTTAGATAGCTCATATATAATTTCTTAAAATTTTAATTAAAATGCACATTCTATTAAAATTATTTAAAAAAATAAAAAACTATGATATTTTTTATCAAATTTTAACAGTTAAAAATATAAACATTATAACATTATAATTGTTAGCCCCAATATGCCAATACATAATCACAATAAAAAGGGGTAAATTGCACTCACGGTATCCAACCTTTAAGACATATACCAATAAAGTATCTAACTTTTTTTTTGTAATGCAAAACCCTCCAACCTTTCAATCCGGTAACAAAAAATGCTCAAAGCCACTTTTCGGTAGTTAGAGCTGACCTCTCGCCTACGTGGAGTGTGACATGTCATGACACGTCAACACACGAGGGGTAAATTGCACTCACGGTACCCAACCTTTGAGACATATACTAACAAAATGTCTAACCTTTTTTTTGTAACGCAAAATCCTCCAACCTTTCAATCCGGTAACGAAAAAGTGCCCGAAGCTATTTTTCGGTAATCAGAGCTGACCTGTCACCTATGTGGAGTGTAACTTGTTATGATACGTCGACACGCGAGATGGAGTGGGATACGTAGTGCCACATCATCACCACGTGTCCTAATAAAAGTATAAAAAAATAAAATCAATTTTAATTTGAAAACTGATTTGCCATCACATATTGATGCACAAGTAAAAAGAAATTTACCTACACTAGTACCAACAAATGAAAGTCTACCAGAGAAAAAGAAAAGAGACAGGCCACCAGAAAAATTTGTGCTTTTAAGATAAAATTGATTTTATCTTGAAGATAAAACCAGTTCATACAATAGAGCAAAAACAATCCTAAAAAAAAAAATTAATCTCAGTTTCTTCTTCTTTATCTAGCTCTCTTGTTGTTTTTTTTCATTTTGCTAGTCTTTTGTTGGAAAAATTTTGGAGTTTGATCTTGTAAATGGCACTTAAATAAAGAATTCTTCAGATTACTTTAGGATATTCAAGTTAGCAGCTTGTATTCATGTTATTACATGAATTGATTTCGTGTGAATAACTTCCATTAAGAAGGTGGGGTCATGGCAAATCAATTTTCAAATTAAAATTGATTTTATTTTTTATGCTTTTATTGGGACACGTGGTGAAGACGTGGTGTTACGTGTCCCACTCCATCTTGTGTGTCGACGTGTCATGACAAGTCACACTCTACGTAGGTGACAGGTCAGCTTTGACTACTAGAAAGTGGCTCTGGGCACTTTTTCGTTACCAGATTGAAAGGTTGGAGGGTTTTGCGTTACAAAAAAAAAGGTTAGATACTTTGTTGGTATATGTCTCAAAGGTTGGGTACCGTGAGTGCAATTTACCCCTCGTGTGTTGACGTGTCATGACATGTCACACTCCACGTAGGCGACAGGTCAGCTCCGACTACCGGAAAGTGGCTCTGGGAACTTTTCTGTTACCGGATTGAAAGGTTGGAGGGTTTTGCGTTACAAAAAAAGGTTA
Organism: Macaranga tanarius; assembly: GCA_949673435.1. Classification (NCBI taxonomy): domain Eukaryota; kingdom Viridiplantae; phylum Streptophyta; class Magnoliopsida; order Malpighiales; family Euphorbiaceae; genus Macaranga; species Macaranga tanarius. The sequence continues at coordinate 13,726 of CATIWO010125518.1, read as the reverse complement.
AATACTTTGTTGACATATGTCTCAAAGGTTGGATATCGTGAGTGCAATTTACCCCAATAAAAAGTTTTAGAACAACTGTTAACGCAATTGCAACTTCTAGGATTTCCAATAGAATTTGCATTAAATATATAAAAAATTTCCGTAGAATTAGGAGTATAACTTTTTTAAATGATATGAGAAATTATTGAGTTTATTTTTTAAAATAATTTCAAGCAAGTAAAACATACTTAAATATTATTTATTTGTTACACAAAAAATATATAAAATTCAATATTTTAAATCTTAAAATAACAAATTTGTAACTCATTTATTTAGTTACATGGTTTTTTCTTTCTTTTTTACAAATGAGAAAAAATTTGGCTCACTTTTTAATGATTTGGGCTTGAATTTCTTACTAAAACAAAAATGTATACAAGTTAATAATTATGTTATATAATAAAATTTCTATCAAAACTAATTTTATAAATACATTAATATTATATTAATTAAAAAAAGTTATACAGTCATGAAGTAAGTTGTTTGAATTACTTATACATCCATATCTAATATAAATATTTTTAAATGAATTAAAAATTTTATGAAAGAATATTGCACCACAAATTAATTGTTGATGGTTTAATATTTATTATTATTATTTTATTGACAATGCTTTCCATATGAAGTACGGATATAACAGCAATGAGTAAATAGAATCGAAAAATCGATGTGCCAACAAAAAATCAAAAAACTATTCCAAAAAATAGGTTAACTGAACCAGTTAGTTTAGTTTTAATTTGGTTTTTAAAACCGTTTTCATAAATATTGATTTGGTTAGGGTTTCTAGTTTTAGAAAATCTTGGTTGATTAACTCAACCATGGACATAATAATATAGAAAATATGGCTTATATATATATATATATATATATATATGAAATGATATGATGTTTACGAATATAGTTTGAAATGATTTGATGTTTACGAATATAGTTTTTCTTATTATAATATACGAGGTTTATGGACAATTTTTTTTGTAATTCTTAAAAAAGAAGCGTATAATTTTTATGATGAATTTAAAATTATATTCAACAAAAATTATTATAAATAAATAATCAAAAATTGATATATCCGAACTTATCTAATTAGTTAACCGATTAATTGGATAATCAATATAATTAGTCTGGTTATGGTTATAGATATTAAGAACCATGTAATGTGGTTTGATTAAAATTTATTCTATATTTCGATTAACCGAACTATACTTACCCCTTAGGATGAACGGATGCAATTGTTCAATGAGAGAACCAAAAATACCTTCTTAATGAAAATAAAAATACTCCGAAAATATGACATATTAAACCAATTTCCCTTGACATATAAGAATCAGTTACCATTTCTGATCATTAGTAAGGATTAAACTGTGAAAAAAAAAACTATAATTAGTTTTTGAATTATTAATAAGATATTGATGTTATTTAAAATAATTTTTATCAAATTATAATAATTTTTTCTTATTTTTTACTCAATTGAATTTAATATTTAAAAACATAAATATTTAATTTTGTACTTTTAAAAAGATCTTTTATTTTAAAAAAATTTTATATAAATATTCTTTTTAGAAAATAGTATTTCCGAAACTTTTACTATTATGTTTTATTTTTTTATTTTTAAAAATTAAAACTATATTCAAAATTATTTTAAAAGCTTTTAGCTTGAATTAAAATTTTTTTTTACAAATTTATGTTAATAGAAAGACATTTGTCTTCCGGCTTATATAGAGAGAGTTCCTAGTGCTATTATAAGTTTCATTCTACAATTATTAACACATATTGTAGCCATATATAGATAGTGCAAAAAAAAAAAAAAAATCATTCGATACAATAAAAAATTCATAAACCTAAAAGCCAGCACATATTGTGAATTTTAATATTATTATTTTCTATTTTCTATATTATATTCAGCTAGTTGTTAGTATAGTTTTGTGAATAAAAATTTATAAATCTTATACTAGAACAATTCATACACATATTTTTATTTGATTTTGAAATACTTTTAATTTCTAAAATAAAAATTAAAGAGTAAAATTTTTTAAATAATATTTAAAAACACGTTTGAACATAATCTAGGAAACCCAATTTTTTTTATAAAAAAAAGATACGATTATCCATAATTTTAAAATATAATTTTATTTCAAAAATGTCAAAAAATTATATATTAATATTTTTCAAATATATTAAACTATATTTGTGACACCCCTTCATACCGGCATCCACGTCGGAAATGCGTATAACTAAAACTGTCCAGCACGGAGTAACAACGTAGAAAAGTACCACTTCTAAGTTAGGGTTACTCAAGACTATCTTTATTATCTCGTTTGTAACACGGGATTAATAACAATTTCACCAATCATTCTAAATCTTATGGATACGATAACTTTAAATACATCATTCAATAGAATCATTGGATGGCAAGAGTCATAACTCATCAAAAAAGATAAAATAATGTACATAGCTATTGTTCAGCGGTTAGGGAAGACTAGGGGAAAAGGGCTATCAAAATATATACAAAAATAATACACCAAAAGGATCATAAAGCCCTATCGTCCCTAAAAAAAGGTAGTCCAACTACCTTAGGATGTGCTGCTCACATGTACACTCAAAAATGACAGCTACAATCCTATCTCTCATCCCACGATCAGGAAAAAGGTAGGAGATCAGCAGCAATAGTAGGAACTAGGTCCAAGTCAAGGAGACTCGGACTCCTGACTGGGTTTTGTAAACGACTGAGATAATCATCAAGCATCCATCTGAGAAATTGATCCTCACCGTGTGCGTACCGTACTCGACCACAATGGGAATCACGGCTACTCGAAATGATAGATATATGTCTGGATCATGGCATATGTGGTACATGATCTCAGTCTCGTTCCCCTCGATGTCTAACATATGAGCCACCCAGTGGATGGCCATCTATACACTATATAATTATGTACAAAAGTGGCTAGGCTGAAAAGAAAACAATTTTTCAAAAGGAAGTGATGAGTATTTCCATATGAAATACTCAGTGAGCAGACAAGACAATACACTCCTGGTAGCTAAGTAAATAAACATCTCAAATAATAATAAAGATAATTTAAAACCAATTAACATAAGCTGTTAAATAATAATAGAGTCAAGTTGATTAAATATGACTGTACTTAAAGAATCAAGCCTTATACATTCTAAATAATGTATATCAAATCGCAATTGATTCATTTAAATAATATATAAACAGGTTACTGTTAATATAGTGGGTACTAATCAACACATTAAAGGTTCGAGTCAGGAATACATACCATTATCGTAAACCACTCAGAGAAGCCCCAAAGGCTTTTATAAATTTCATATCACTGTATCCTGGATACAAAAAATAATATAAGTCGCTGTGTCCCGGACACAGTCTTATATCTCATTGAATCTTGTCGTACCCCGGGCACGGTCTTGCTGCAACCCTTTAATTATTAAATCATTTTCACATATCAGTAACACATTCCACTAGTAAATTTCATTCTCAAAAAAGTAGGGTTTCTTAGAAATAACTCGTGGTTCAATTAGTGAGATGGCTCTCATCAAATTCACTTTCAAATATAGTTTGCCTTCAAAATAGGCAGAGATGTCGCCCTTAAACCTAATGAGGCACCGCCCATGAAAATTTAAACAGCTAAGGTGCCGACCTTATATTTAAATTAAAAGGTGCCACCTGATAAAAATATAGAGGTGCTGCCCTTTACCTACAGAGGCATCACCTCTTGGGCCTTAAATGGGCCGAAGCGCCGCCTTTATGCACAGAGGCGTCGCCCCTTCATTTTTAAATCATAGAGGTGCCACCTCTTTATATAGAGGCGTCACCCCTTCACCCTGTACAATGTTTAAAAATTTAAATTTAAACCAAACTGAACAAATTTCAATTTTAATCAACAATCATAATATCAACCAAATCATCATTTCAATAAAAGAAAAACCTAGGGTTTTAAAGAGAAAATTCCACTCACTAACGTCGTTGATTCATTCCTCTCCCTACTATTTTCCTTCTCACGTTGCAGCTTCTAAATGAACTTATGATCTTCCACCATTTTCCCTTTCTTCTCTCTTTGTCTTTCTTTCAATTATTTGGTACCAGATCGTACCAGACTTCCCTCCGTTTATTTGCAGAGTAGAGGTGGGTGAGTCACCTCTCCCCCTCCTCTACAAATAACATGTCTTTTTTTTCTAACATTGGTGGAAATGGGCGGTTAACACCAAACTATGCTTTAGTCCCCGAATTTAATTATTTTCAATTAAGTCCTTCAATCAAATTTATTTTCTATACAATCAAGTCCTATTCAAATATAATATTAAATATTTGGGCACGGACCTGATAATTCTTCCCCACTTAGAAAATTTTATCCTCGAAATTTGAGAACGCTAATATTCTCAACTCATTTCATGCAAAAATAATTGCAGATACCGATGTTTCATATCTTCTTCCTGTTCCCATTTGGCCTCCTCACAAGAATGATTTCCCCATAGCACTTTGACTAGTGGAATAATTTTATTGCTCAATATCTTTTGATCCTTAGCTATGATTAATACTGGCTCTTTTTTACAGATTAAATTTTCCTTGAGCTCTATTGGTTATTCTCATAGTACGTGCGAAGGATCACTTCTATACTTTCTTAGCATTGACACATGAAAAACGTCATATATTCTAGACAAATTTAAGGGCAAAGCCATTCAATAGGCTACCGGCCCAATGTGCTTGACTACCTCGTACGGTCCTATGAATCTCGGGGCTTAGCTTGCCGTGCTTGCCAAACCTCGGCACGTCCTTCCACGGAGATATCTTCAGAAATACCTTCTCTCCTATATTATATTCGATATCAGCTCGTTTCAAGTTGGCATAGCTTCTCTACCTATTTTGAGTCATTTTCAAATTCGCTTGAACTATACGAAGATTTCATGTGGCGATTTGTACTAATTCCGGTCCTAATAGCTTTCTCTCTCTAACTTTCTCCCAACAAATGGGGGTTCTACATTTCCTCCCATATAGTGCTTCGATCGGGGCCATATCTATGCTACTATGATAGCTGCTATTATAAGCAAATTCCATCAATGGTACTTACTTATCCCAATTACCTCCAAATTCTAATGCATTTACTTTAAGCATATCTTCTAAAATTTGGATGGTACATTCAGATTGGTCGTCCGTTTGAGGATGGAAGGCTATACTAAACTTCAGTTTAGTACCTAATGCTTCTTGTAGACTCGGCCAGAATCGTAAAGTAAATCTTAGGTCTCGATCTAATATGACTGACACTAGAGCTCCATGCAGTCTTACGATCTCCTTCACGTAAAGCTCCACCAATTTATTCAAATTGTAGCTGGTCCTGATCAGTAAGAAGTGTGCCAACTTTGTTAATCGATCCATAATCACCCAAACAATATCGTGTTCCTGCTGGGATCTTGGCAAACCTACCATAAAATTCATTGTGATATGCTCCCACTTCTATTCAGGAATCAACAAGGATTACAGTAATCCTGCGGGATGTTTGTGTTCAGTCTTTATCTGCTGACACGTCAAACACTTAGATATAAACTCCTACATCACCTTTCATCCCTTTTCACTAATAATTTTCTTTCAACGTTATATATATCTTCGTAATTTCTAGATGCAATAGCGTACGCCGAATAATGTACCTCTTCCATTATCTCCCATATTAATTTTTCTACATTTGGCACATACTGTCTATTCCTAAACTTTAAAATCCCTTCTTCGGTACAATTCAATTCTTTCACCTTTCCACTTCTGCATCTTCACAATGCTTCCTCGTTTCTTCATCCATATGTTATGCTGCTATTATTTTCTCTAACAATATCAGCTTTACCTTCAGAGTAGCCAATACTCTATTGTTGATACCTACTGTGAGTTTAGTGTTCAGCCTCCTCAGTTCAATCAACATTAGCATCATTATTGTATAGATATGGTATAACTGCCACCCGATTTCTGGCTTAGCGCATCTGCAACCACGTTAGTTTTTCATGGGTGGTATTCAATCGTATAGTTATAATCATTCAATAGCTCCACCCAACATCTCTGTCTTAAATTTAACTCCTTTTGAGTCAAGATATACTTCAAGCTCTTGTGATCCGTAAATATCTACAAAATGACTCCATACAGGTAGTGCCTCCATATCTTTAATATGAATACCACTACTGCCAATTCTAGGTCATGTATAGGATAGTTCTGCTCATGCAGCCTTAATTGTCTTGATGCATATGCTATAATCCTTCCATTTTGCATCAACACACAACTAAGTTCTTGCTTTAAAGCATCATTGTATACCACGTAATGACCTCCTTCACTAGCAATGTCAATACTGGCACAATGATTAATTTCTCCTTTAAGGTTTTGAAGCTTTATTAACAATTTGAATTCCATTCGAAACCTCACATTCTTCCTCAATAATTTTGTCAATGGTGACGTAATTATTGAGAAATCACGTACAAACCTTTAATAATAACCTGTTAACCCTAAAAAGGTTCGTATTTCTGTTACATTTCTTGGTGGCTCCTAATTTACAATTGTTGTGATATTACTGGGGTCTACGTATACTCCTTCAGCTGATATTACATGTCTAAAAAATATAATCTTATCTAACTAAAATTCACATTTACTAAACTTTGCATATAATTGTTTAGTCCTTAGAATTTCCAATATCATCTTTAAATGTTTTTCGTGCTCCTCCTTTGACTTTGAGTATACCAGAATGTCGTCAATGAATACGATCATAAACTTGTCCAGATACGGTTTGAATACGCGGTTCATTAAGTCCATAAATGCAGCTGGTGCATCGTAAGTCTGAACGGCATCACCAAAAACTCATAGTGTTCATACCTCGTTATAAAAGCAGTCTTTGATACATCGGATTCCTTGATCCTCAACTAATAATAACCAGAGCGCAAATCAATTTTTGAGAACACTTTCACCCCTCGCAGCTGATCAAATAGGTCTTCTATTCTAGGCAAAGGATATTTGTTCAGTTGGTGACCTTGTTCAGCTGTCTATAATCTATACACAGCCGAAGACATCTATCCTTCTTCTTCATAGACAATACGGGTGTGCCCCAAGGTGAAAAGCTCAGTCAAATAAATCCTTTATCAATTAGTTCCTATAATTGTGCCTTCACTTCCTTTAACTCTGCCGGAGCCATTCTATATGGTGCCTGCGATATGGAAGTTGTTCCAGATATGAGTTCGATTTCAAACTCAATCTCTTTCTCAGGTGACAGTCCTGGCAAATCTTCAGAAAATACGTCCTCAAACTTATGTACTACTGGTAGTTCTTTCAACTTCGCACCTTCCTTTCTTTCTTCTACTACTGAAGCTAGATATGCTTTATACCCCTTTCTAAGATATTTTTTTAACTTTCATCATCGAAATAATCTTGATAGGAGTCTTTCTATCTCTTCCAATAAATACTATCTTCTTTCCACCTTCCCCTTCCAATTCTACTTGCTTAGCAAAGTAATTCACATTAGCTTGGTAATGGCTCAATTCATCCATCCCGAGTATATCATTAAACTCATCAATATACAGGGGTATGAAATTCTATTTCTATTTACTCCCATCAAAATCTACCAAAATATTTCTATACACATTCTTACAGACTATACTCATTCCCATAGGCAAGCTCACTATTATAGGTTCATTCAAATCATTCATCATAAGTCCATCATGCATCATAAAAGTTAACGATATGAATGAAAATGTAGCACCAGGGTTAATAAGTATGCGTGCTAACTTACCGTTGATATGAGCCTTGCCCGCTATCACATCTGGGGACCTCTCTGCCCCTTTTTCTATGAAAGCATAGACCCTTGCTTGCTGCACACCATTAGTTGTAACTCTCGGTACTCCTAGTTGGCTCCGTTGGGGTTATATTGCTTTATTTCTTTCTCTAATTATATTCATAGAACTTCCTACCCTGGTTAATCTCCTACCTCGCTCACTACGAGGAGCATACGATGCTTGTACCGAAGGTGCTCCTGGTAGTGCCTTGGGCAGTTTCTAGTATAATGTTCGATCTCATTACACTAGAAACATCTAACCTCCAGTTGACCACACCTTTCCGTATGATTTTTCCTGTATACGTTACACCGAAGTAATAGATCCGTTCCTTATGTGCCGTACCCAGGACCCATCTATCCTAATGACCTCGCCTACTATCTACCCGATGCCTGACTTCCTTGAGGTATGTTTTCACCTTCTATTCTCATATTACCCTTACAATATGAGGAAAATCTTAGTCATCGATCCTCATTCCTCTTCCAAGATTGTCGAGAAGACTCAGGCTGTTGATTTCATCTGACCTGGGTTGAAGTTTTAAATTCTTTATTTAGTTTTTTTCTATTCTATTGCTTTTTTAACCCAGCTTCAGAATGTAGTTCCAGCGTATATGTTCAGTTTTTCTCTTAAGGATATATGCAAATCTTTTTGAAACTTTTCACTCTTCCTTTCTTTGGTAGGGTAAATATCCTTGGCGTATTTATACAAATCTTCAAACTTACCCACGTACTCTCTCACCATCATCAACCCTTGCACCAGATTAATGAACGTAGCCATCTTCTCCTTTCGGTAGTTTTCAGTCAGGTATTCTCTACGGAACTCCTCTTAGAACACTTGCTAATTCAGAGCTTCTCCATAGAGATTCCAAATTTGGGTTAACCAATCATCAACTTTATCAAACATTAAGCCATAAACATTACTCATCTTCTCCTTATTACTGAGCTATAAAGTCATGAAGGCCTTTTCTATGGTTTTGATCCATCTGTCAGCTTGACCTGGATCTAGGGTACCACAAAAATCATACGCTCCATACTTCTTCATATGCTCAATCATGTCTCCATACCTTTTATACTTTTCCTTCTCTCTCTCTGTCATTGCCATGGCCATAGTTCGTGCCAATTCTGCAGCATCCATATACATCATTGGTGGTACTAATTTAGCTTCATTTCCATGCACCGGCTGTGGTGGCTGACCATTACGTGCTCACCTTAGTAAGTTAAAATTCAACACTGTCGCGCTCGACATCGAACTGCCCTACTCACTTCCCGTACTGGATTCACGCCTATGACTCTCTTCGTTGCTAACGGAGCCTTTCGTTGGAGATCTATCTCATGGTGCATTTTTACTTCTACTCACATTCTCTTCCCGCTCAATTAAATTTATTCCATTGACTTAGGTACCTCGGCCCCTACCTCAGCTTCTCGATCTACCTCTAGGTCTACCTCGAGCACCTAAACCACCTCCCCTAGTTCTTGCTATCACTTATATTCCTGCAATTCAAGATTAATTCATTCAGTACTTATAAATTATCAAATACCACATCATCAATCATCATTATCCATTCGTCACATAAATTCCTTTCAAATCTCAAATTTCATAGCCTAAGCTTCAAAAGTCATTAATAATACCATTTTCACTTTCTAGGTTTCCAAAATCAATAATGTTCCTATCCTTATAATCTAAACTTTTAAAACCTAGGCTCTGATACTAAAAATTATGACACCCCTCTCCACCGACACCCATGTCGGACATGCGTATAACCAGAATTATCTAGCACGGAGTAATAGCATAGATTGGTGCCACTTTTAAGTTAGGGTTACTCAAGACTATCTAGATTATCTTATTTATAACATGGGGTTGATAATAATTTCGTCAATCATTCTAAATCTTATGGATATGATAACTTTAAATATATCATTCAATAGAAGCATTGGATGGCAAGAGTCATAACTCATCAGAAAGGATAAAATAATGTACATAGTTATTGTTCAAGTTGGGGAAGACTAGGGGAAATGGGCTACCAAAATACATACAAAAATAATACACCAAAAGGATCATGAAGCCCTATCATCCCTAAAAGAAGGTAGTCCAACTACCCTAGGATATGCTGCTCATATGTACACTCAAAAATGGTAGCTACAATCTTATCTTTCATCCCACAATCAGTAAAAAAGTAGGAGATTAGCAGTAATAGTAGGAACTAGGTCCAAGTCAAGGAGACTCGGACTGGCTCTTATAAACGAGTGAGATAATCATCAAGCATCCATTTAAGAAATTGATCCTCACTGTGTGCATACTGTACTCGACTGCAATAGGAATCATGGCTACTCAAAATGACATATTTGAATCTGGGTTATGGCATATATAGTACATCATCTCAGTCTCATTCCCCTCGACGTCTAACGTCTGAGATACCCAGTGGATGGCCATCTATACACTATACAATTATATACAAAGGCAGCTACACTGAAAAGAAAATAATTTGACAAAAAGAAGTGGTGAGTATATCTATATGAAACACTCAGTGAGTAAACAAGATAATATACTCCCGGTAGCTAAGTAAATAAACATCTCAAATAATAATAAAGATAATTTAAAACCAATCAACATAAGCTATTAAATAACAACATAGTAAAGTTGATTAAATATTACTATACTCAATGAATCAAGCCTTAGACATTCCAAATAATGTATATCAAATCGCAATTGATTCATTTAAACAATATATAAATAGGTTGCTGTCAATATGGTGGGTACTAATCAGCACATTAAAAGTTCAAGTTAGGTATACATACCATTATCGTAAACTACTCAGAGTAGCTCCAAAGGCTTTCATAAATTTCATATTATTGTATCCTGGATACAGGAAATAACATGAGTCGCTGCGTCCCGGACATAGTCTTACATCTCATTTAACCCTGTCGTACCCCGGGTATGATCTTACTGCAACCCTTTAATTATTAAATCATTTTTATATATCAGTAACACATTCCACTAGTAAATTTCATTCTCAAGAAAGTAGGGTTTTTCAGAAATAACCCGTGGTTCAATTGGTGAGACAGCTCTCATTAAATTCACTTTCAAATAGAGTTTGCCTCTAAAATAAGCAGAGACGTCGCCCTTACACCTACTGAGGCGCCGCCCATGTAAATTTAAACAGCTGAGGCGCCGCCCTAATGGCTCACAAAGGCGCCGCCTGATAAAAGTATAGAGGCGTCGCCCTCTACCTACAGAGGCATCGCCTCTTGGGCCTTAAAGGGGTTGAGGTGCCGCCTTTATGCATAGAGGCGATAAATCACAGAGGTGCCGCCTCTTTACACAGAGGCGCCACCCCTTCACCCTGTGCAACGTTTAAAAATTTGAATTTAAACCAAACCGAATAAATTTCAATTTCAATCAACAATCATAATATTAACCAAATCATCATTTCAATAAAAGAAAAACATAAAGTTTTGAAGATGAAAGTCCACTCACCAACGTCGTTGATTCCTTCCTCTTCCTACTATTTTTCTTCTCGCCTTGCAGTTTCCAAATGAACTTGCGATCTTCCACCGTTTTCCCTTTCTTCTCTCTTTTTCTTTCTTTCAATTGTCTGGTACCAGATGGTACTAGACTTCCCTCCGTTTATTTGCAGAGCAGAGGTAGGTGAATCACCTCTCCCCCTCCTCTTCAAACAACACGTCTTTTTTTTCTAACATTTGGTGGAAATGGGCAGTTAACACCAAACTACGATTTAGTCCCCGAACTTAATTGTTTTCAATTAAATCCTTCAATCAAACTTATTTTCTATATAATCTAGTCCTATCTAAATATAATATTAAATATTCGGGCATGGACCTGATAATATTGAGCCAAAAAAAAACTTTAAAAAGTATTCTAATACGATAAAAGATTTTTTTTGGACGAATTTAGTGTTGCATTAAAATTAAAGAACTAAACAAAACTTTTACTTTTACAGTTTAATCCTACTAATGGCCAAAATGGATAGAGAAGATGACCGGATTCGGACCTTATTAGACAATAACAGTCTAATATGTTAGGGTGGTAGATTTGTCCTTTTCTCTACCTTCTATTTGAGTAAAAATTTTATACTTATGATAATTAAATGAAGAATTACGTAATTTGGTTGAATAAAATTTTATTATGTTAAGAGGGCTCCCAACTTGTTAGATGTTTTTTTTTTTTCCCCTAGGATAGTGTGTTTGGCCTTTTGGCCAATAAACATATTACCTTTCGTAATTAATAGGCATGAAAAAAAAAAAAAAGGCCAATGAGTGATTTTACTCTTCATTTTATTGATTTTTATCAATATAGATTCATTTTTTATTTATGACAATTTATCTTTTGAATTCGACATTTTGTAATAATTGATCCAGACTCAAATTAGTTTTATGGATTTTGGTATAATATATCAATGTATAAATATATTTACTAACTTAAAAATAAGTGGAACAAAATATTAACTTTCTTATTTTTAATTTTACTTATTTTATAAATTTATTTTAATTTTTATAGAAATTTAATTTATTAATTTTGGAAATTATTTGAATTTGAATTTTATTTAATTTTAAAAATACTATAAAAATTTTGTAAATCAAAATTTACAAAAATGAAAATAAATGACACTTCATGAATTGACAATAATGATCACTAATGATAAAATATAAAATCAATAGACATAAAATTTAGAAATATTTATCATTTCACAAAATATCATTTATTATATTCAAAGTGCAATTTTAATAATTTTAATTTTTCACCTTAAAGACTATAACTATTTTATTCTATCAAATTTACAATTTTTTTAAATTTTATCTAATTTATTATATCTAAATATCTATCATTGTTTCTATTTATGTGAGCATGGCATATTTTCATAAAATAAAGTTTTTTAAAATATTTATAAAAATATATTTAAAATTTATGTTCAATCTTTTTACTTAATTGTGATCTAGACTTATCAAATAATAAATAAAACTATATGATCATTATGACAACATTTAATGAAATGACTGTAATTGAATAAAAAAAGAATAATATGTTTATTTCTAGTTAGAAAGAATTTTGATACAAGAAAAATAATTAATAAAAATTTTAAAATTAAACAAAATTAATATGTTAAATAAGTTGATAGACCAAATTATTATATATTATGAATAGAGAATATATAATTAAAACTGTGTGTCTTAAATATTATAAAAAAATGTCTATTTATAGTGTATAAATAGAATTAAAAAGGGTGTAATATAAAAATCTCTACAATAAGGAAAAAATTATAAGAATCTCTACATTAGGAACAAATTAAGGGTGACTAATCAAAAAGAAAAATTCCAATAATTATATTATAATTATGTTAATACCCCTCAAACTCAAAATGTTATTGTTGATGCTAGTTTGAGTTTGGTGACTAGTTCTTGAAAGTGATATAAAAGATGAGATTTAATGAAAATATCTACTGTTTAATTTGTCGATGACGCAGATGAAAGATCGATAGCTAGTACCTTGAGCAACATGATAACACATAAAATGACAGTCTCTATTATAGGAAGAAACTAAGGATGATTGGACAAAATTTTTTCTATAATTATGTTAATATTATATATTAAAAATGAAGATATATTTGCAAAAATAAGTTTAAAACATAAAAAAAAAAAGTTAATACTTTTCTATTAATTTTCATATTAGTAAATAACTTATATCATGTCATGTTAGTACTAATACATGCGTCTCATTGAGATAAAATTATTATAAAATACAACATTAAGAGATCAAATTGCTACAAATTAAAAAATAAAGAATATCAACAAAAATAGGTAATTTTTATGATATATATATATATATATATATATATATATATATATATATATATATATATATATATATATAT
>CATIWO010125466.1:0-25545 GCA_949673435.1 Macaranga tanarius | reverse complement strand
ATTATTCTATTAATACAAAAATTAGAACTATATTATTTAATATTAAAATTTAGTACTATAGGTTTTAATAAAATTAATAGAATTATTCATATAATAATAAAAATAAATAATTTTTTTAATAATGTTACCAAATTAGCGACGGTTTTTGAAATCCGTCGCTAATTTTAGCGACGGATTTCAAAATCCGTCGATAATTAGGCGCCAATTTTTCGCGCAAAAATTTTGGTAGATTTTACTGACAGAAATTATGTCTGTCGGTAATTTAGTCATCCGTCGCTAATCCGTCGGGAATTAGCGACGAAAAACTGTCCGTCGTTAATTTTCGTCGGTAAATCGTTGCATTCTAGTAGTGAAAGAACAAAATAGGAATGAAATAAAATCCCAAAAATAACTAAAATAAATAAAACTTGTCAAATTTACATTGTTGGAAATAGAACACCCACGTTCGTAGGCAAGGTTGCGCTCGTAGGAGAGGCTCCATTTGCAGCAATGGTCGACCTCAAAATGCCTAGGTCTGCCTTATCTCGACTGCGATTGCAGATAAAGTGGTGCTCACAGTAGTAGCCCTAGCTGCATTAACTGAATGCCCCTATCATTCACCTTCACTTACAAAAAACTCGACATCGAGTTATTTTTTAGATATTCAAGGCTCATGTCTGGCTGAAACAAAGTAATATCCATAATATTAAAGGTCTTCGAGATACCCATTCAATTTAGTAAATTAATCACATAGGCATTGTCATTGATCTTCCAAACTATCTTATATAGTCCTTTCTTCCTTTGTTGAAGCTTGTTATAGCCACCTTGTATTCTTGCCTTACTAATGAATACCATCACCTTATCTCTAACATCAAACACCTTGAAAGGCCTATGCTTATTTGCTTCTGTCTTGTACTTTGCATTAGCTTTCTCGAGCTTATTTTTGACATTCGCTTTCACCTCTTGAACTTGCTTTGCCAAATCACCAACTGCCAAACTAAGACCTGGCACTGTGGCACTATAATCAATATTATTATAAGAAAACTCCACTTGTGCTATGGCAAAGTCCTATTGTTTTGGTCTATTTATGCAAATACTCCTTACAAGATTTCCCAATATCTTATTCACCACCTCTGTCTATCCATCTATCTGTGGATACATCGTGCTACTAAAATTCAATAAGGAATCAAACATCTTCCATAGTGTCTATAACATCCACCCTTTAATTATGTTAATTATGCATATTTCTTTTCATTGCATATAAAGTAAAGGGGTGAAGCTAAATTAAGACTAGGTGTGTTTATGTAATATGGATAGGGGCTTAATTGAAAATAAGTTTAGACTAAATTGACAATATTAAAAGTTTAGAGATTAAACATTTCAATAAGGATTAATGTGGATATTAGGGTTATAAAATCTCTAGAATTATCTAGATAATTTATTAATGAATAATTCATATATTGATATGTATACAAGTGTATATATATGTGTATGGTGAGGATGGTGTACAAGTGTATTTATGTGATTGGTGCAATTGTATGTATGTGTATAGTAGAAATTCGGTAGACAAAATTCTATAAAAAAGAAAGTGTAGTGTTCTTGAGAAAGTTTAGAGAATTTCACCAAAATTTTTATCATCTAACAAGTAAATTGAGAACCTAAGGACATCTAGAGGGATTTAAGATTGGAATTGGTAAGTTTATGTTTGTATTTTAATTATTTGAAGTTAGATTTTATTTAGACCAAAATTCGTGCTCTGTCCCAGGGATTTTCAGTTATAGAGATTTTATCATAACTTGAGTTGTAGAGCTCCAAATTGTGCAAGGTTGGATGGTCTGGAAACTTTGAAGAGTCCTGTACAACTCTTATGTTTTAAAGCTAAGCTGATTCTGCCTTTAAAAAGGTCTAATTGAATCAAACTTCTGGTGCTTACACAAAATATTCTGTGTGACCTGATTGTAATAAAAAATTCATAATTAATTTTATACATATCCAAATTGAGTAATTCAATTGGATATTGAAGTAGACACATAATATTAGCTCTTATAATAAAATCATGGTCATAGGATTTGTGTACATGATATTAGAGCAAGTCAAGTTTGAGGTGACAGATTATATAAATTGAATTTTAATGCTTGTCTGATGTGTTGTGTGTGTTTAATATATGATTATGTGTAGGAATTACAAGAGGCAAGGAGAATACAACTAACTAGGGAGAAAGCTCTTCTTATTTAAAGTGGAAAGCACCATTGGTAAGTAATTACTAATATGGTATATATAAGGTTTCTCTTACAAAATATAATCATAAGATTATAGTAGTGCAATCTTGAGTAATTGAATGAAATGTAATGAATAAGACATAAGAGATGATTAATATTATTCATAGAATGTTAATATTATTTAGTAGGTGCAATGAGTGTTTGATGTATTAAGAATGGTATGTGAGTGCTATGCTTGTATAATATGCCAAATGAATATAATGTGGACTTGGCCTTGTTCTTATGATATCCATGTTAAGATATGCATATAGATGAGTATGATTCTTGAGTTGTGATTTGAGATATATTGTAATATGGATGTATGATGGTATATTTTCAGTATATGTTCGGTATATTTTATTGTATATGGAAAGAGGTTGAAATATCCAATGTGATGTATATGACTCAATGTGGTAAATATGAAATGTGATAGCGATGACCCTTGTGGTTATAAGTGTGCATATGTTATAACTTAAGTTGTGGTTATTTGATGTAAAAGATGTTATGTTGTGAGTAATTACGAATATGATGTGTGATAAGAAAAGAGATTGTGAATGAAAGAACAACGTAGTATATGATAAGGAAATCGATTGGGTAATGTGCTATCGATAATATACAAGTCGATTGGCTAAATGCTGTCGACAATAGTAATTGATGAGTAAATCAATTGGCTAATGTGCTATCGATAATATACAAGTCGATTGGCTAAACTGCTGTCAACAATAGTAATTAATAAGTAAATTGATTGGCTAATGTGCTATTGATAATATACAAGTCAATTGGCTAAAGTGCTGTCGACAATAGTAATTGATGAGTAAATCTATTGGCTAATGTGCTATCGATAATATACAAGTATTGGTTAGAGTGTTGTCGACAATATTGATCGATGAATAAGTCGGTTGGCTAAAGTGCTATTAACCAAGGTTGTCAAAATCGCTTTTCTAACCTAGAATCGGACGAGTACCCACAACCTCGCATCGTAAAATCAAATCATAAAATCATAAGATTTTAGAACACATGTTAAATAGGTTGTTTTTAAATATTTA
Source organism: Macaranga tanarius (assembly GCA_949673435.1). NCBI lineage: Eukaryota > Viridiplantae > Streptophyta > Magnoliopsida > Malpighiales > Euphorbiaceae > Macaranga > Macaranga tanarius. The sequence goes on along the minus strand of CATIWO010125466.1, from coordinate 22,262 downwards.
AAATATATTAATGTTTCTCATTTTTATTTTATCTTAGTACTCTAGCTGAATTATTATTATACTAAATTCAATTGTCATACTTTCTAAAAAAAAATTAATAATACAATAATCTATAAAATAAAAATAAATAATGCAAAGATAACATATGATTTAATGTTTGATGTTATGAAAAATAAAATTATAATGAGACATCCATTAAAAAAAAAAAGGAAAAAAAATTTCATCAATTAGCATCATTAATATCCTTATTATTATATATTTTCCTATTAATGGGTATTATTTGAATAAGCCGGGTACTGCTATGTAGCCAAATTGATTTAAATCAGTTGAGATGATTGCATTCAAAGTTGCAAGTCATCAATATTGATAATAAGGCCACCATTGACAGGCTGCACATCCATCCACCCACCCATCACCTGCAATCCTCTAATCTCATCCTGTGACAGCACCTTCACCGCTGCAGACTATACGAATAACAAATAATAATGCCAGAATAAAAGCTTTTCATTCACTAAATGTTAGTTCCTTGACAACTTAATCCTCTGTAGCCCTAACCCTTCACTCGACGTTTTATCTCCTCAGGGTTCACTGCCACTGGCCTCTGTATTTGGTCCTTACTTCATATGGCACCTCATGAAAAGATTTAATAGCTTTTAGTTTTGAGTTAAAAATTGATCTCACTTTCATGTTCTTGTGCTCACAGACTACATGACACATTGATCAACTGGAATTTGATTTTCAGAAATCAGTGTTTAATAATGCTAATTGATTTAAAAAAAAAAAGAAAGAAAAAAAGAAAACTAAAATTGAATTCAACTAAACAAATTAAAATTTGAGGCACCCAATTGCAGTTAAAGGCCATAGTAGTATAAGAGTGAGCAAAATTTAGAGGTAAGAGATCGGTAAAAGTGGTCAAATCAATTAAAGTTGGTTATGGAAATAGGCAAATTCGCCAAAAATCAGAACTCAAAAAAAGGAAATGAAAAAAACTTTAATTTTTATACAGAGACAGTGAAAGAAACAAAAAAATTAAAGCGTGAGAGTTGGGATTTTATAGAACACTTACTGGTGGGTGATTCTGTGTCCGACGGCGAGGATCCGGTAACCAGGGAAACGACGGTGGCCAATTAAAGAAGGTAAAGTTAAGGAGGTGAAGTTAAGGGGAATGAAGAAACGATGGATTTTGGGAGAAACGAAGAAAACGACACAGAAAATTGAAGAAAAAACAGGAGAAGAAACCAGAGGAAGAAGAAATGGCATTTTGGGAAGAAGAATGAAAGGAATTTTTTGGAAGAAGAAGTGAAGAACCCAAAGAAGAAACCAGAGGGAAGAAGAAGTGAATCAGTTTTAAGAAAATTTTGACCTAGCTTCGATCTATCTCAACTTTGGTCTTTTGTTATGCATTCAAAAATGATGCAGTTTAAAAAAAATGACAAAACGATGTTGGTTCATTCAAATCAGTAAACTCATTAAAATCGGTTCTAAAATCACTTTTCTACCGATTTTAATGTTTTGAGATGTGAGTTTAACCGATTTTACACAAAACTGATTTTCTATATGCGTTGAATCGTTTGGTTGATTTTGAATCGTAAAATCATAAAATCGTTCGATTCAACTTGCGATTTTAACAACCTTGCTATCAACAATATACAAATCGATTGGCTAATGTGCTATCGATAATATATAATCGATTGGCTAAAGTGCTATCGACAAAATTAAACCATGAGTAGTCAATGTGGCCACAAAGGGGTAAATGAGTGGTAGAATTATATAAGGCATGCCTTAGTTTCATATTGACTTATGTGTAAAAATGGGATGTGAATTAGAGGATATGGTGCACCAATTATGTGTGGTTTATATATGAATGACTATCCGGTAGGATACTAAATGAAATATTGTGAACATGAGATATGGATTTGTGAAATTTGAGTACATTTGTTTGTGTGATTGCAAGTATGTATTCTTTTATTTAAGGATTGATGGTTGTGAAAATTAAAGGAGATGATTACAAGTATGAATGCTTAACTATATATATATATATATATATATATATATATATATATATATATGCATATGTATATGTGAGTATGTGATGAGGATATCAAATAGTATGTTGATATATATGTGTCTTGAATTTATGCTAGTGATTGAGTTGTGATACATGAAATGCTATTGAGGTTATGTATATGTGAAAAAATGATATTTGAAACTTGTGGTTAATTGAATGTCATGCATTTATGAATAAGTTTGTGAAGTTATGAATGTTTTTGAGGTGTCTTCAAGATAGCTTTAAGCCTTGCTTGGAAATGGGAAGAGTTGCATTGATTATAAGTAGGTAAAAGTGAGTTTTGGCAAGTCTAAGTCTGCTCACGGGCTCCTCACGACCGTGAGGAAGCACCCGTGAGCACCTTAGGCCACTTAAAACAAGTGGGCAGCTTCCTCCTCTTACATACTACACACTTCCATCTCTGTATTTTTAACATAACTTGAGTTATCAATCTCCAAATGGAGCGTGGTTTGATGTTAAAATAACTTTAAAGAGTCTTCTATAACTTTCATGTTTTGCATTTGAGTTGAATCTATCATTAAGATGGTCAAATAGAGCTTGATATTTTCTTGCTCACTCTGATTGTTCTGCGTGGCCTTTTAGTGTTCAAAAATTCATAATTAATTCTATACATTTTCAAATTATGTGATTCTAATTGTAAATGAAACAAGACTCATAAATATAGTGTATGTAAAAATATTATAATTATAGGATGTGTCTATAATTTATGAGAGAGCATTCGTGAGGAGGCACTGTGAGAAATCTGGAGGTTCAATCACTTACTTTTGTTGGTTCTTATATGGCTATAAAACCTAGTTGTAATCATATCCTATGAACTTACAATGATGATATACTCTTGAATGATATAATAACTTGAGAATTGATTTGTGAAACATTATCAAAAGTGCAAGATTGATTATAATACCTTAAGTATAAAAGGATGGAAAGATCTAGTTTGTTTAAAACCTATAATCAATGTAAAGTGGTAATTATGTAGCTTGAGTTATAGATTATCAAATACCTAGAAGGGTGATGGTCAGCTTTGAAATTTACTTATAAATACTTATGAGCCTTTGAGATGATAAATTTCACTTATACAATATAAAGATTGACCATTGATAATAGATAGTTAATTAGTTCTTGAGAAGCTAATATACATATTTATATTAGGAGTTACTTATTGAGTAGTAAGCTCACCCCTTTGCATCCACATTTTTCAAGGCTTAGCTAGAAAAAGCTTAAAGTTGCATTTAAATAGAGACCTCATGTCACGGCCAAAAATATAACCATACATATGTTCAAATAGCATAAACATGGCTATAATTAATCACTCACCCATGGCATAAGAAATTTTTCTCAAAATGTATCTTTTATAATAAAAAACTTATATACATAAATGATTGTCCAGCATTAAACATAGTTTGATTCGGCCCACTTAAAGACTTAGACGCAAGCTTCAAGTCCTTTTTGTCTAATCAGGTCCTGAAAATTTCAACAGCAAAGGGGGTGAGCTTGAAACTCAATAAGTAATTACCAATACATTGGTATATTAAACACTTCCCAAGAACTAATTAACAAGAAAAATTAAAACTGCTAATGTATAGACTACACGGGTGTATCTCTCCTCGTGTAGCCGAGACACGGTCTAAAACACGCTCGTGTTCCAATACGAGTTTCCCTCAGTCCCAAAAACACATTTCCATACCCGGCTAAGAACACACCCGTGTTCGTCTCAGTCCCAAAACTCATATTCATACACAGCTATAAGCACGTCTGTGTTCTATCCCGTGTAGCTCTCGGTCTAAAATGCACAATTTTACAATTTCATACACGGCCATGTACACACCCGTGTAGTTCTCGGTCCAAAATGCACAAATCAGCAAAAGTGGTACACGGTTCTAAACATGCCTGTGTACTCACCCGTGTTGGTCTCGGGTCAAAATGCTCAATTACTCGAATTGATACACGACTATGTCTTAATCCAAAATAAGCTGTGTTCGGACACACGGCACGAGACACCCCCGTGTCTCAATACACGGTCTGGGACACGCCCGTATCTCAGTCTATTTTCTCAACCTAAAGTGCATTCAAATACAATCTAAAATTATTCGCAACCACAATACTATATTATCAATGCTCACTTCTCTAAAACTTACACTTGGGTGCCTTAAATACCCATTTCACGTAATTTCAAGCAATTCATATTTAATAATCCATAACAATCCACATTCAAGTATATATGTGTAAACGCAATGCAAAAATGTATGCTTATACAGTTAGTATTCGATCGAACCTTTTCTCACATAAACCTCACACTTAGCCTTATTGACTATATTCCTTACAATTTCAGTCTCACTCAGATGGCCATTTAGTAAGACTATCTGCCCGGCTCAGTCTTACTTATCACATTTTACTATAAGTAGCTATACACCCGGCTCAGCTTGCCCATCACACATAATCAGTGGAGACTATCTGCCCGGCTCAGTGCCTACTATCACACGTTATCACCATTCCTCATTTTCCTCACATATCACACTTTCATGTGAATCACAACACAACACAATTCAATGCTATTGCATATCAATAGAACATTAGAACAACATTCCATCCATATTCATTTTCCCAAAAATCACATAACCAATTATAATATCCACTATATAACTCACACATATCAATATTTACAAAGATCAACATATCCAATAAGACTTCAAAAATTTTAATACACCATGGGGTGGAAACTCATTCCATATCATTTCACTAATTTATATATTCATTCCATTCAAATAAAGGTACATATTACAATTCACACAAAAACTAAGCATGTACACACAATATGAATTAATAATTACTTACTTCCAAATGCTTCCAACCTCAACAAAGGTCATTCTTTCAATAGTGAGTACTTTCCTTCCCCTTATCAATCCTTACACATAATCATATATCAATTCAATAAGCAACCATTGCAATTTACCCTAACCTCACAAAGTGCAACCAAATGGTCAAAGTTCAATATGGCCTAAAGATGCACATACAAATCCAAAAATCCCTAAATTACTACTGAAGCTAGGGTTATATGTCTACTACACTCAATTTGGATATGCATGGAATTAGTTATGGATTTTACAAGTCATTCAGGCAAAAGAGGGCACTCACATGAGCAATGAAATGTCTAGCCTTATTGGACCCTCTAAACAACAAAATCAGTTCAAACTCAAAATATAGAAAATGTAGATAACTCTCTGAAGTTTCCAAGGGCTCAAAATAGAGATCTATAGCTCTAGTTATAGTTAAAACATTGGGACTCATGCAAGTACAAAATAGAGCACGAATTCACAACTCAAAACCTAAGTTCAAATGACAACAATACATATATAAAGATTACCAAATAGATACTTCAATAAACTATTGACCTCCTAGAGCTCCTTAATGGTCTTATTAGATAGCCAATTCAAGATCAACTCTCTCTCAAAATAAATCAAGAACACTCTCTTCTCTTCCCTCTTAAATCTTTACCATCCTACACCCTCACATACACACCCATATACACATATAATAATCAACCAATCCAAAGCCAATAATTACATCCCTAAAGTCTTCTTAAATCATTACCTCACCAATAATTAATAAATGCTAATCTATCACAAATTAACCAATATAATAATACTTAATAAAGACACCAAATATCATCATAATTACATCTAAGCTCCTTAATGAAATGAACTTATTATACTATGCCCCATAACTTCCTAAATATGACACTTTACTCCCAATTGTCTATGCAATTAAGTCCCTTTCTACCAACATACATATTCCTATAATTAGCCAAGTTCCACCACTGAACTCTATATGTCATGAATTATAATGCATGAACAGTGCATCACAAATGTGGGTGTTACAATTCTCCCCTCCTTATAAAAATTTTATCCTCGAAATTTTATTACTTACCACTTCCTAGAAACAAATATGGCTACTTCTGTCTCATTTACTTCTCTAATTTCCAAGTTGCTTCTTTAGGTGAATGATGGCTCCATTTCACTTTCACAATGAAAATCTCTTTATTCGTCAATTACTTTACCTTCCGATCTAGGATTTCCATTGGTTCTTCTACATACTTCAATCCCTTATAAATCTCCATCCCAGGCTCTTGTATCACATGACTTGGATCTGATCTATATCGCCTCAATATAGATACATGGAATACATCATGTATAGCAGATCATTCTCTTGGCAAAGCTAATTTATACGCTAATGGTCTTACCTTCTCCAAAATTTCATACGGTCCCACATATCTTGGACTCAATTTTCCTTTCTTCCTAAATCTTAAAATTCCTCTCCATAGTGATACTTTCAAGAAGACTTTTTCACCAACTTGACAATCCATCTCCCGGCAGTGTCGATCCGTATAGCTTTTCTGATGATCTTGAGATGCTTTCAAATATTTCTTAACCACTTGAATTTTATCTATCATTTCTTATACCAAATCCAGACCTTCAAGTTGCCTCAAGATCTCAACATCCCAATATATCGGGCTTCTACACTTTCTCCCATACAAGGCTTCATAAGGTGCCATCCCGATGCTAAAGTGATATCCGTTGTTGTAGGCAAATTCTAATAATGGTAAGTGGTCATCCCAATTGCCTTTAAACTCTAAGGTACAACCTCTCATATATCTTCAAGTGTCTAAATGGTCCTTTTTGATTAACCATCCATTTACAGATGAAAAGCGGTAGAAAAATACAACTTTGTCCCTAAAGCTTTTTACAAACTCTCCCAGAATTAGGAAGTGAATCTTGGATCCCTGTCGGACATAAGGGATAAAGGAAATCCATGTGTAATACCCGCCATCCAGTATCCGTATTTCCAACGTAAGTATAGTATATTATACATAGCATAAGCGTGGACCTTATTTAAGTTGGATATGTATAGATATATGGTAGAAAGGGATCTATTTGTAAGGTAAGTTTGGACTATTTTGTCACAATAGAAAGTTGAGGATTATTTTATAATAATCCTAATTCATTAAGGGGGTGATAAGATATTTTATAAATAATTATTGATAATTATCTATAGTCTTCTTATTTTATTCTTTTATTAGATTAAGCCATTATTAAGGGACAACTAAGGCTATATTTATTGAAATGTGATTGGTGTATATTTATGTGTGTGTATATATATGTTTGTTTGAGTTTAGGGTGTAGAGATTTTGGGTTGTAAGAAGAAGAGGGAATTATTGATAGCTTTGGGAGATTTTGAGTTTTCTTTACACATCTAATAATCATTTTGAGGAGCTATAGGAGATCTAGAAGTTATTGGAGCATCAATTGGGTAACCCATGTATTTATTTTGGTTAACTGAAGCTTGGTTTTAATATGTGAAATTCGAGTTTTGTTTTTCATGTGCACTAGTCTTATTATTTTTATCATAACATGAGTTATAGACCTCTAATTTGAGTAAGGTATAATACTCTGGAAACTTCAGAGTGTCTTTTACAATTTTTGTATTTTAAGCTTTAGTTAATTTTGCTATTAAGGTTGACTGGTAGGGCTTGACATTTTCGTACTAAACTTGTCAACTCTATTTTGCCCGGATTTAATAAAAAATCCATAATTAATTTCATACATGTCCAAATTAAGTAATTCTAAATAGAATTTGAAGTAGACTCATATGTCTAGCTTTAATATTTTTTCATGATTTTTGGACTTGTGTCTCAATTATTTGGGTACTTTGAACTTAGAGTATGGAGTTACACTTAGTTGCATTTGAGTGCAAGTGTCATGTTTGCTTTGTGAATTGATATGTGAATGTATGTAGGAGCTACAAGAGGCAAGGAAAGACAACCAATTAAAGAAACTCTTCTTATTCAAAGTGGAAAGCACTTAAGGTAAGTAGTTATTGTTATGTAATAATTGAGATGCAAAGATATATAGTATTTTCAATTAAATATTATTCTTATTTTTATAATTAATACATTAAGCATTGTATGTGAATAATAATGCTTGAGAGATATACCAAATAAATATATAGTGCACTTGGTTTAGAACATGTACTAACATTGATAAGCAATGCATGTGGATGAAATATGACTATTGAGTTGTGATAATACTATGGTATGTTACAACGTGATTAATATTTATATACTAGAGTGAGGTTGTTGCAATTGTTATGAGGAATATGTTGATGAAATTATTGTAAGGTATATGATTGAATGTAGTAAACATGAAAAGTGATGGTATTGAATTGTGGTTGTGAGTGTGTATGTATTGTGAACTTGAGTTAGACCATTAGGTATAAATGATATTATATTTATGAGTAAATATGAATATGATATGTGATTAATATGTCGATTGGCTAAGTTACCGTCGACTATGTTAAATGTGATGATATTGATTGGCTAAGTGACCGTCGACTATGTAAAGTGTGATTAACATGTCGATTGGCTAAGTAACCGTCGACTACGTAAAGTGTGATTAACATATCGATTGGCTAAGTGACCGTCAACTATATTAAATATTGAGTATATCAATTGGCTAAGTGACCGTCGACATGTATGAATTGTTGATTATGTCGATTGTCTAAGTGACCGTCGACATATGTAAATTGTTGAGTATATCAATTGGCTAAATGATCGTCGATATACGTGAAATGTGATTAAGTCGATTGGCCAAGTGACCGTTGACAAGATTATTGATATTATGTCTGTTGGCTAAGTGTCCATTGACAAGGTAAATGATACTATATTGATAATGATATATTGTGAATGTGAGATATAAAATTGTAAAACATGAGTACAAGTGTTTATGTAATCATAAGTGTGTATTCTTCTATTTAAATATTTAATGATTGTGAGAAGTTGAAGTAAGTTTGTAAGTATGTGTACTTATATATATATATGCATATGTATATTTGAGTATGTGATGAGGATAATGTGATTTGAATGTGTGTGCAAAGTTGTGAAAGAAGGAAGTTGATGTGCAAAAGGTATGTCATGAATATAAGCTAAATTTTGTATACTTTGTGTATCTTTTTAGTATACTTTTTGTATAGGTTTGGTATATGTTGGATGGAAGTGAATGTGTGGGAATGAGATAATGAATAGTGTAAATGTATGTGTTATATGTTTGTTGGAAGCTTGCAAATGGATTTGATTGGGAGTATTTCGATGAAATTCAGTGCAGTGATTGAAACCAGCTAGTGGCGATTGCTAGGGACTGGCGACCGCTAGTCATAGCTGGCAGATTGAGCTGTTGGCGATTGCCAGTGATTGGCGATCGCCAGGTCCCTGAATCAGGCGATAAATGGCGATCGCCAGGCCCCTGAATCAGGCGATAAATAGTGGTCGCCAATGGTTTGGCGAGTGCCAGTCTTCTGGCATAGCCCGGTAATAATTTTGGCTTCACTTTGGATTTTAAATTGGTTTAAATTCCTAGTATTTGGCTAGGATTTTCCATTGTATATGTGTGGTATCTGTTTTGGAGATCTTGATATATGAGTATTGGATTATTACATACTTGATGTGTAATTTATTTTGATGTTTACTTTAATTTGTTCTTGAGAAGATTTATATATATTATTATATTAGTAACTGCTTACTGAGTAGCAAACTCATTCCCTTGCATTTATATGTTTCAGAGCATAGTTAGATAAAGTTTGGAGTTGCATTTATTAGTGCTCTCAGGTAGGCTAGAGGTAAGCTTGGTGCAATTATACCTCATCCTCATTTGCATTAGACATATTTCATATATGTAATGATATTGTGAATATATTTTATTCATATGAGTAATTATATGTGAGTTGATGTATATGTATTTCATATACTAAAAAAAATGTTATGCCATGTGTCTGGTATATGAATTGGGAGTGTTACACCATGTAGCCTCATAATCTCTGCAATGTATAAAGAAGCTAACTTGTCTAAAGAATCGCTTGTCTGTATCAGTAAGAAATGAGCCAACTTGGTCAACCGATCAACTATTATCCATACACCATTATGCTTCCAAAAAGTACAAGGCAGTCCAATCACAAAATCTATAGTAATCTTTTCCCACTTCCATTCTGGTATTGCCAAAGAACACAGCTTCCCCGTAGGAGCTTGATGTTCGGCCTTTACTTATTGACAAGTTAAACATCTTACAACAAACTCGGCTATGTCTCTTTTCATTGCTGGCCACCAATAAAATTTAAATCTCGATACAATTTCGTACTACTAGGATGCATTGCATAAGGAGCGGTATGTGCTTCATTCATTATTTGCTTCCTTAATTCACTGCTATCCGGAATATACACACACTTTCCAATCATCAACATACCATCCTCCCTCAAGGTAAATTGCGTATTGAGTCCTGCTTTTATCTTATCATTCATCTTCTTCAAGTAAATATCTTCCATTTGAACATCTTATATTTGATCCTCCAATAATGGTTTAATTTGTAATGCAACCAATAAATGGTCTACTTCAACCTTAAATAAAACATTCATTGCCCTTAAAGCCACTAATTTATCTACATCATGACAAATCATCCCAGCAGTACACTCTCTAGTTCTTCAATTTAAAGCATCTACCACTACATTTGTCTTTCCTGGATGATACTCGATGGTGCAATCATAATCTTTCAATAATTCCATCCATCTTCATTGTCTTATATTTAATTCCTTTTGAGTAGGAATATACTTCAAGCTTTTATGGTCACTGAAGATAGAAAAGGTCTCTCCATACAAGTAATGCCTTCAAGTCTTCAAGGCATGAACAATGGCAGCTAACTCCAAATCATGTGTCGGATAGTTCATTTTATGAGGCCGCAATTATCGAGATACATTAGCTATCACCCTTCCATTCTACATAAGCACACAACCCAGTCCTTATCCTGAAGCGTCGGTATATACTACAAAACCTCCATCTCTGGTTGGTAATGCTAAAACAAGAGCAGTGGTGAGAGTTTTCTTCAATCTCTCAAAACTCCATTGACAAGCTTCATCCCAATGATGAGGAGTATTTTTCTTCAATAAAGTTGTCAATGGTTTAGTAATAACAGAATAAGCCTTCACAAACCTTCTGTAGTAACCAGCTAAACCCAAGAAACTTATAATTTCAGTCACACTTCTAGGTGCTTCCCACTCCAAGATAGCTTTTATCTTTGACGGATCCGGTTGTACTCCTTTAGACATAATATGGCCGAGGAAAGCAATCTCCTCCATCCAGAATTCATACATACTGAATTTAGCATATAATTGCTTCTCCCGAAGTATTTGCAAAACTATTCAAAGATGCTTCTTATGCTCCTCCCGACTAGATGAATAAACAAGTATATCATCAATAAACACAATAACAAACTGATCCAGATAAGGTTGGAAGGTCTTGTTCATCAAAGACATAAAGGCTATCGGTGCATTGGTTAATCCAAATGGCATAACTAAAAATTCATAGTGCCATATTAGGTTCTAAATGCTGTCTTTGGAATTGAAGGCTCTGCTACCCGAAGTTGCCAATAACCGGATCTCAAATCAATCTTCAAAAACACTGATGCATCCTTTAATTGATCAAGCAAGTCATCAATTCCTGGTAATGGGTATTTGTTCTTCACTGTGATCCTATTCAATTGCCTGTAGTCGATGCACAGTCTCATGCTTCCATCTTTCTTTTTCATAAACAACACCGATGCTCCCCACGGTGAAATACCAGGTCTAACAAACCTTTTTTCTAATAATTCCTCTAATTGCTTCTTTAATTCCTTCAACTTTAGTGGTGCCATCCGGTATGGTGCAGTTCCTGGTATAGTCTCAATCTGAAAATCCACTTCTCGATGTGGTGGTAACCCCAACAATTCATCTAAAAATACAGCCAGAAAGTCTCTAACAATTGGTATTTCCATCATTCCTGGACTAACCTTTGCCGTATCAATGATGCTAGCTAAAAATGCTTCACACCCATCTCTAATTAATTGGAAAGCTACGGTAGCTGAAATAAGACAAGCAGGAATAATTTTCCTCTCTCCCACTAGTATTATTTTTCTCTATGCAGGAATCTCTATCACCATTTCATTTGTATAACAATTAACAATATAGCATGGTAATGAGACAACCAATCCATCCCTAAAATCACATTTAACTTTTATAACTTGATGACTACTAAATCCGCATGCAAGGTCATATCATTGATTACTATAGAGCCTGATCTAACCACCCTATTCACGACTATAACACCCCCAGCCGACATAGATACACATATATCATGCTCTAATAATTCCATGGTACTATAAACTTTTAATGCAAACTCATACAATATAAAAGAGCATGTAGAACCCATGTCTATTAATACAAAGGCATCATGACCAAGGATAGTATAAGTACCTGTCACTACATCCGGTGCATTGTGAGCTTCTTGTCTAGTTATGGTATAAACTCTAGCTTGACTTAGGGTTCGGCCAATAGACTCGGTCGGTGTTGAAGTGCTCGCTACACTTCCTCTTTCACGACCTCTACCTCTACTTGCTTGTGGAAGGTTTTCTCCAGCAATACTTTAGATTGACATTTGGGATCTTTTAATACCTATCCTCAAGGGACATTCCTTCATGAAGTGACCCGTTTGATTATAATGGTAGCATACACTAGGTCCCACACATATGATTCACTATATGATCAACTTAATACAATGCCACTACAAAAATGTCAAAATGCATATGGAGGATGATGGTCGGGTACACTATAGGTCGATTCGACCTACCTAAAGACTCAAACGCAAGCTTTAAGTCCTTTTTGTCTAATCAGGTCCTGAAAATTTCAACAGCAAAGGGGGTGAGCTTGCAACTCAATAAGTAATTACCAATACATTGGAATATTAAACACTTCCCAAGAACTAATTAACAAGAAAAATTAAAACAGCTAATGTATAGACTACACGGGCGTATCTCTCCCCGTGTAGTCGAGACACGGTTTGAAACACACTCGTATTCCAACCCATGTTTCCCTCAGTCCCAAAAACACATTTCCATACCCAGCTAAAAACATGCCCATGTTCCTCTCGAGACATGCCCGTGTACTCAACTGTGTAGTTCTCGGTCCAAAATGCACAAATCATCGAAAGTGGTACATGGTCCTAAACACGCCCGTGTACTCACCCGTGTTTCTCTTAGGTCAAAATGCTCAATTACTCGAATTGATACACGGCTATGTCTTAATCTAAACAAGTCGTGTCCGGACACACGACACGAGACATGATCGTGTCTCAGCGCGTGTCTCAACATACAGTCTGGGACACGCCCATATCTCAGTCTGTTTTCTCAACCTAAAGTGCATTCAAATATAATCTGAAATTATTCACAACCACAATACTATATTATCAATGCTCACTTCTTTAAAACTCACACTTGGGTACCTTAAATACCCATTTTACATCATCTCAAGCAATTCATATTTAATAATCCACAACAATCCACATTCAAGTATATATGTGTAAACACAATGCAAAAATGTATGCTTATGCAGTTAGTATTTGATCGAACCTTTCCTCACACAAACCTCACACATAGCCTCATTGTCTATATTCCTCACAATTTCAATCTCACTTAAATGGCCATTTAGTAAGACTATCCGCCTGGCTCAGTCTAACTATCACATTTTACTATAGGTAGCTATACGCCCGGCTCAGCTTGCCCATCACACATAATCAGTAGGGCTGAGCAAAAAAACCTGAAAACCGAACCGAACCGAACCGACCGGTTTGGTCGGTTATATTTAGGTTCGGTTCAGTTTCGGTTTTTAAAAATATATAACCGACTGGTTCGGTTCGGTTTCGGTTTTTAAGTTGAAAAACCAAAAATAACCAAACCGACCGATTCATATATATATTTATTAAAAAAATATAAAATAAAATATATTAATTCTAAAAAATTATATATAAATATTAAAATTATAAATAAAAATATTTTTTAGTTATATAATTAAATAATAAGCTTAAAAAAATTATAAAATATTAAATAAAAAATAAAAATTTTATTTAAAAAATAAACCGGTTAACCGACCGAGTCGGTTCGGTTATTTTCGATTTCTCTCTGGTTCAGTTCGATTTCGGTCAGAAATATCCCTAGGTCAGTTTTGGTGGTTCTTTGACCGAACCGACCAAAACCGACTGATGCACATCCCTAATAATCAGTAGAGACTATCCACCCGGCTTAATCCCCACTATCACACGTTATCACCATTCCTCATTTTCCTCACATATCACACTTTCATGTAAATCATAACACAACACAATTCAATGCTATTGCATACCAATAGAACATCAGAAAAACATTCCATCCATATTCATTTTCCCAATAATCACATAACCAATTATAATATCCATTATATAACTCACACATATCAATATTTACCAACATCAACATATCCAACAAAACTTCAAAAATTTCAATACACCATAGGGTGGAAACTTATTCCACATCATTTTACTAATTTATATATTCATTCCATTCAAATAAAGGCACATATTACAATTCACACAAACACTTAGCATGTACACACAGCATGTATTAATAATTACTTACCTTTAAATGCTTCCAACCTCAACAAAGGTCGTTCTTTTAATGATGAGTGCTTTCCTTCCTCTTATCAATCCCTACACATAATCATATATCAATTCAACAAGCAAACAATGCAATTCACCCTAACCTCACAAAGTGCAACCAAATGGTCAAAGTTCAACATGACCTAAAGATGCACATATAAATCTAAAAATCCCCAAATTACTATTAAAGTTAGGGTTATGTGTCTACTACAAATTCCAATTGGAATCACTTAATTCGGACATACATGGAATTAGTTATAGATTTTACAATTCATTCGGGCAAAACAGGGTACTCACATAAGCAGTGAAATATCCGGCTTTATTGGACCCTTTAAACAATAAAATCAATTCAAACTAAAAACATAGAAAATGTAGATAACTCTCTGAAGTTTTCAGGGAGTCTAACCAATCTCAAAATAGATCTCTATAGCTCTAGTTATGTTTAAAACGTTGGGACTAATGCAAGTGCAAAATAGAGCACAAATTCATAACTCAAAACCTAACTTCAAATGACAACAATACATATATAAAGCTTACCAAATAGATGCTTTAATAAACTATAGATCTTCTAGAGCTCCTTAATCTTCTTGTTAGATAGCCAACTCAATATCAACTCTCTCTCAAAATAAATCAAGAACACTCTCTTCTCTTCCCTCTCAAATCTCTACCATCCTATACCCTCACATACACACCCATATACATATATAATAATAAACCAATCCAAAGACAACAATTACATCCCCAAAGTCTTCTTAAATCATTACCTTACCAATAATTAATAAATGCTAATCTATCATAAATCAACCAATATAATAATACTTAATAAAGACACCAAATATCATCACAATTACATCTAAGCCCTTAATAAAATGAATTTATTACACTATGCCCCATAACTTCCCAAATGTGACATTTTACTCCTAATTGTCTATGCAATTAAGTCCCTCTCTACCAACATATATATTCCTATAATTAGCTAAGTTCCACCACTGAACTCTATATGTCATGAATTATAATGCATGAACAGTGCATCACAAATGTGGGTGTTATACCTCAGGTAGGCCAGAAGCGAGCTTGTGCATTCACTCATCTTTTTATTGTCATTTCAATGTTTATTGTTTTGTATCAAAGAAATTTTACAATAGCAACTAAGTAATGTTTGATGTACATATTAGCAACGACATATGAGAAATAAAATCTAATATGTTAAAGTATATGATATATATTTTCTCTTTTGTGATGAATTACTTGTTTGTGCCACGTATTAGATTATATAAGAAGAGTGTTACAGTGTCATCCAAATGTGACTAAGAAACTTAGTGTCATGATTAGACGTGATTATCTTTAGCACCCCGTGCAACCTTATAACCTGCGGTCTTCTTACATGGCAGAAATGCACCATCTTGGAAAACCTATCCATTATAACAAACACAGAATCCATACCTCATTGAGTTCGTAGTAAACCCAACATAAAATCCATCGAAAGGTCTTCTTATATGGCATTGGGAACCGGCAATGACATGTACAACCTGGTATTCTGTGTCTGACCCTTAGCCGTTTGTTATACATATCACCTAGCTACAATATTAGTCATATCCCTTCTTAATCTAGGTTAACAGTACCTCTCCTTCACGGTTTTAATAGTTTTATCTCTTTTAAGATGACCCGCTAAACCACCACCATGCAAATCTTTAATGACCTTCTCACATAGAGACATGCGAGGAAGATGAAGTTGCCCACTCTTTATGAGAAACCCATCATGTATATAAAAATCATCATAAGGCTGCTTATGTAAATAACTAGCACAAATCTTTTTGAAATCATCATCCTCTGCATACAACTCCTTCAACAGCTCAAAACCTACTATCTCTCAACTAAGAGTTTTCATTAATGCCACACGCCTACTCAAAGCATCCACCACTTTATTTTGTTGCCCCGCTTTATAGGCAAGCTTATGAGGAAATTTCTCTATATATACTGACCACCTAACATGCATATCACTCCTAATTTGCTTCTATATGCTCAAATACTTTAATATTTGATGATCAGTATACATAATGAACTATTTAGCTATGAGATAGTGCTCCTAAGTCTTTAAAGCCCTCACAACAACATGAAACTCCTTATCATAAGTAGCCCACTTTCACGTAGCTTCAGACAACTTCTAACTAAAGAAAGTTATCAACCTTTTCTCTTGGGATAAAATATCCTTAACACCTACACTACTAGTATCGCACTCCACTTTAAGCAACTTCTTAAAATTTGGCAATGCTAAAATAGGCGCAGTGCTCTACTTCTCCTTGATTAAATTAAAAATATTCTCTTATTCCTTACCCCAATGAAATTTTTCTTTCTTCAAACACTCAGTAATATAAGCAACAATACTATTGAAGTATTTAATGAATCGCCTATAGAAAGTTGCCAACCCATGAAAACTCCTTACATCACTCACATTCTTTGTGATAGGCCATTCTCAAATTACTTTCACTTTCTCCTCATTTACCTTGATCCCTTCTCTACTCACCACATAGCCAAAAAATAATAAACTATCTTATATAAAAGCACACTTCTTCATATTAGCATATAATTTATTCTTCCTCAACACTTTTAATACCTCCCTAAGGTGATCTATATGCTCTTGTCTAGACTTACTATGAATCAGAATATCATCAAAATATACAATCACAAATCTACCTAAGAAAGGTTGAAGTACCTAACTTATAAGCCGCATAAATGTACTTGGGGCATTGGTGAGGCCGAAAGATATGACTAGCCACTCATACAACCCATCCCTTATTTTGAATACCTTTTTACACCCATCACCTAAACAAATTCTAATTTGATGGTAGCCACTCCTCAAATCTATTTTGTTAAACACCACTACTCCACTCAATTGATCAAGCATGTCATCTAGCATTAGAATTGGAAACCTATAGCTAATGGTGATTTTGTTAATTACCTTACTATCAATACACATCTGCCAACTTCTATCCTTTTTAGGTGTCAATAATGCTAGAACTGCATGGACTTATGCTAGTCTATATATGTCCTTTGCTCAATAACTCCTCCACCTTTTCCTTTAAAATCTCATTCTCCTTTGGACTCATCCTATAATGAGGTAGGTTAGGTAAAGTACCACTAGGCACAAAGTCAATATGATGATGTATATTCCGCATATGAGGTAGTCCTATAGGCAAATTATCAGGTACCACATCCTTAAACTCCTCCAACAAACCCTGAACCTTTACTGAAATTGGATGTCCCTCTAAATCTCCATTACCTTCCTCTCTTTTCACCACTAATAAATGCACCTCACGCATCTTTTTGCACTTAATGCACAATAGTTAGATAGTTCTTCCCCTCTGCTTTTGAAGCCCTGCATTGGTTCTTTTTAGTAAATGGAATTAGAGTATAACTCACACTATTTTTCTCCAACTGATCCACATTCTCCTTATGTAAATGTTTGGTATCCACATCATACTGCCAAGGATGCCCAAATAAGATATAGTAAGTATCCATGTCTACTACATCATAATACACTACATCAATATACTTGCCAATAGAAAAGGGTATATTACATCGCTCTATCACCTTAATGCCACCAACCTCCTTCATCCAACCAATGGTATATGGATTATGATGCAATTCAGTTGCCAAATTTAGCCTCTCTATGACATCCCTACCTATGATGTTCTCTTGGCTTCCGCTATCGATAATGAGATTAAATAAACTTCCATGCACTGTGCATCTAGTGTGAAAGAGTTTGTAGTGTTGAGTGCCATCCCTACACTTTAGTGTTAATATGAGCTTCCTTACCATACATGCATACTCGTCATGCTCATAATCATCACTATCATTATCGCCATTGGGTCCGTACACTTCATCATTAACTACATCATCATCGTTGTCTACCACATTCATTGCCTTTCTCTTTGGACACTTATTGGAGCCCCTTCACCATACCTATAGCATTTGGCACCAAAAGGCTTAGTATAAGGATTATTGCTCTTGGTAGGGGCTGATATGTCAACTTTCTCTACCATTACACCCTTTCTTTTCCCTACATCAATATTAGTTGGCTCCACACTACTAGCTTAAGGTGCCTTTCCCTTATCAATTGCAGCTCTGTTATCTACTCCACCATATCTTATGTAGTTAGCACTATAGGTTTTCTATTGGATGAGCAATTTAGATTTCATGGCTAAATTTCTCTTGTCTTGTACACTGAAAACCATTTGCACTCCAATCTTATCTCTAATGGATGACTTACACCCACTCAAGTATCTTGCTGTATGTTGGTTTTCACTCCCTAACAATTAGTTCCTTTCTGCCAACTGTATAAATTCAACGGTATATTTATTCACACTCCTAGTACCTGTGAACATTTTTGATAGGCCTAAAAAAGATAGTGCTCATGGTCTGGAGGTAAAAATCTACCCCGCAATAATTATCTCATCCTACTCTAAGTTTGAACTGAACCACGCCCTTCTCTCATCCTAGTCTCTCTCAATCTCTCCTACTAAACTGACTCTCCTCCTTTCAATCTATAAGCAACAAACTTCACCTTTCTATCCTCGGCAACTCAATATAATCAGAGAATCTATCTACTTTAGTCAGCTAATCTAAAAATCCCTTTATATCAAGATCACCATTGAAGTTAGGGACCTTTAGTTTCTATTATTGTCTGCTCTATAATTCAGTTGCCATTGTCGTGAACCACTAAACCTTCCATGAGGATGCGTAATCTCCCCTAGGTCAGCCTCATCATCTGAAGTATCATCAAACCCTGCAACTAACCTTCTTTGATTCTAATTGTTAGGAATAGGATCAACAATGGATCTGACAGGATTACCTTCTTTGCCTTGTTTACCATCATCATTCCTACACCCTTGTTCATTAACCCTCAATAACACTTGCAATTGGGTTTGAAGCATTTCTAATTATTGGGTTATATTTTAGGTTAATTGTTACTGCTTTTCAATTGCTCTCCAAGCAGCCTACAATCCCCGATCACCATCTTAGAATTGATTGTCATCACTACGATCATTGTGAGCCATCAATTGGGAGAAACCCGCTCTGATACTACCTACTATGATACCACCTGATGTACGTGTAATACTTAAAAAATGAAATTAAATTATCATACACATAAATACTAATTTTGATTTTTTAAATAAAAAAGAACATATTTATTAAGGATTTATGCCTTTTATGAACCTCAAAAAAATTATTTTTTGTTCTTTAATTGCATAGATGTGATTTAATATTTCATAAATAATAAATAAATTTTAAGAAATTTTATTTATACAAAATAGATATTAAAATTAAAAATATTTGTACAATTCAAATTTTGAAAATATATAAATGGAGTATGATAATAAAAAGAAGATACTACAGTTATGGATATCTGTGTCTTTTACGCTCTAAAAATATTAATAACAGAATACAGATATAAAGTGGTGGAGTACAAAAATCTCCGTCCTAAATTAAATAGCTGAAAAAAAAGATAAAAATATAATTTAATAGCAAGATTGTTTATAACATATCTTTCTTATAATTTATTCATTATACTAGAACGGATGAATCATGAATGTTTGTTATACAGTAGAATGCATAATGTTCCCTATAAGTGAAGGTCATAGCTCATTAAATATAGTATACAATGTCTAAATTTTTTTTTTATCTATTTCATGTGTATAATATTCAATAACACATCCATTATATATATACACTTGAAGCCTAACTCAAGTGGTAAGAGCCTTTGCTCTTGGGTGGAAAAGGTCTTAGACGGGAAAGGTCTTGGATTTAATTCCTCTCCTCAGGCTCATACTAGGCATATGAGATTCCACTTTAGCGGTGGCTCACAAAAATGGTTCACTCCCCCATACTAGGTATGTGAGATCCCACTTTAGTGGTGGCTCATAAAAATAGTTTTTAAAATATACTGACTTCTAACAACTAACTGCTAACTGTTTCCCTCCATGTTCCGATAACACTGGTCTCGTATCAATCCTAAAATATGGACCTTGTCCCAAAAAAATTCATTATATATATTTGTTTTTTAGTAATAAATATAATATATTCAAAATGCATACAAATCATATAATTTGATAAGATATAATACTTTCTTAATTGCGACTTTATAAATAAACTCACCAAGTAAAAATTGTAAAGCTGAAAAGTCTAACAATGGACACAACTGCTAATGTCCAATTCTACTTGTTCCTCTTCTTCCTCTGGCTCATCTCAACCCTTCTCCTTCGACATCTCTTCAAGAAACCCACCAAGCCAGCTCTCCATCTCCCTCCAAGCCCTCTTTCTCTTTCACTTATTGGCCATCTCCACCTACTCAGCCCAGTAGTAACCAAATGCTTTCATAATCTTGCAGCTAAACATGGGCCTCTCATCTATCTACGGTTAGGCTCTCGCCCCCTTCTTCTTATCTCATCAGCAACTTTTGCTGCCGAGATCTTTAAAACCAACGATCGCATATTCTCATCAAAACCGAAATACCCTTTGGATGGGATAGTATTTGGCGACTCAAGCTTCATCATTGCTCCTTATGGAGATTACTGAAGGTTTATGAAGAAACTTTGTGTGACAGAAATCCTAAGAGCATGATAGATAGAAAGATCTCACCGCGTTCGACGCGAAGAACTTGTGCATTTTCTGAATAAGCTGGTGGAGAAAGCTCATAGAAATGAGTCGGTTCATGTGGATCAACAGTTGATAATGTTGGATCCTTAATCCAACATTGGGCTTATATGTAAATAATTATATATTGTGGACTGTCATATATGTTAAGCCCATATAAAAGTGATCAATTGGGTTTGGATAAATTTGAGCTTTGATATATCTAAAGGGTGTGGGCCTTTAATGTGTAGAGACTAATGAGTAATTCTATTTTAATGATGGGCTAAAATAGAAATACCAAAAGATAACTGAATTGTTATCTATATAGGTGGTTATGGTCCCTAGGTCATAGGTATGAGTTTATTCTGATTCTTTATGTATCCCATCAATAGAGAGAATACAAAGAGAAAACCTAAAGGCATTCTCTGAGAAAACGTACTGACCTAGAAGGCCAACCGCACAAGGATTAAGGATTGAGGATTGCACTATGGATTCAGGTACGCTTCCACTATGGTGTATTGATTTCTTAATTGATTTGACATGAGATTGGATTCTAGGATTTTAATTAATTTGGAGATTTTTTCCAACAAGTGGTATCAGAACCGCTCATATTAAATTATTAAGAAATTTTTAATTTCCTATTTGGTGAATTAAATGTTTGGGTATATATAATTTCATGGCTTTGTAAAATTATATATTAATTTTGGTTTACATATATTATATATATATATATGAAAAGATACTATTTTTTTAATGAATTCGGTGCATTCTGTCTTGCTGTTGTTATTCGTATATATGTACACATATACGGATTTTTACTTGCTGTTGTTAGGTTGGCATATGGTTTAATCATTATGGCCTCAGGCAATTATGCATGTGAAATTTTGATTGCAAAGCGCACCAGTTGCAATTTTGTTGTGGTTAATGTTCTTGGTAAACGTATAATATATATATATATATATATATATATATATATATATATATATATATATATATATATATATATATATATATATATTATATTGT
>CATIWO010125455.1:0-10761 GCA_949673435.1 Macaranga tanarius | reverse complement strand
TTTTTTTGAAAATGTAAAATATCCATTTTGACCCCTGAATGGTCCTTAAGCACCAAAACAAGACCCAGAACTTATTTTCACAACAAATAAGTCCATAAACTCATATAAAACTTAGGGAATTCTAGAGCAGGATGTTACATTAAGATTCTTGCATTAAGCCAGAGAAAATTTTTTATTTTTAAGAGATTCTTTCTGATTCTAGAAGTAACACCTTTATTATCATTAATTCCTTAATTATGTGTAATAATGGAGTTGATGGTAGTGAGGGCGTGACATTTTGAATTTGTCATATTTTCATATTTTTATTATAAAAGTATAAATTTATTATTTTAATTAAAATTAATCAAATATTTTTATAGGATTTAATTTGCAAGTTTAATAAAGGTTAGGGTTCTTTATGTAATTATTTATATTTACTCGGCATCTATAGGTCCCATGTGTCAAAAAATGGGCTCCACTAACGAGCAAGTCAGCAATCTATTAAAGGAATTTTGACGAAGTGCTAGTTTTGTAAACTTTTGAAACATTGTGGGTAAAATTGACAGAAAAATTAAATTATGGTTCTATTTGCAAGTGGTTCAAAAGATTAGGGGTTTTTATTAATTTTTCCAATAAAATTGTTTAACAATAAAAAAAATAAATATTTTAATAGGTTTTTCTTTTTTGTTTGAACTAGTTACACTTGCCCATAAATTGCTTGGCCATACGGGGCAATATTTTATTAGGTGATTCCTATGGTTATGATTTTTTTTTTATTTTTTTTAACAAGCGGAATTGCATTAAGGAAGAAGCCATGAGCTTACAAGCTTATAGAGAAACCATGCCTAAAAAGATATCAAAGGGACCATGGCAGTCATTAACCTTACTACTACAATATCATGTAAGAGTAACATAAATGACTAAACTACTAACCTAGCAGGCAAATAGAGAACAAAGGGAGGCCTGTGATCAAAGTAGGAGCCAAAAAAAAAACAAAAACCCAAAAAAATGATGGATTATGGAAGGTTCGAGTGAGCATTCTTCTATGTCACCAAAGATAACTGAGTTGAAAGTTTTTCTTCTTCATTGATAGAATTTTGTTTTTCTCTTTTATTAATCTTAGCATAAGCAGTTATATTTATTTTATACAATAGAATATGTAAATTCTGCATACAAAACTCATAGATTTCAGCTCATTGATACTAACATGTACTATAAGTTGCAGTCTGTTATAACTACCTATAATAACTTCTAGTAACTTTTAATGAATCAATATAACAAATAACAAACTTCAGTTACTCAACAAGCTGATGTTGGTCTTTTATTATATTTTGTTGTTGTTGCTGTGTTACACCCACTTCGCTAGCTATGGGGTACGCTTGACTAGCTGATAGTTGGCTATGCTAATGCTATGAATGGAATAATATATATACTTATATTACTAATAACTTTGGTATTCAATCTAACTGGTCATATAATTATATTAATACATGGCAAAGTCTCCTTAAAACATCTTCAATTAACAAAATAAGTCCATCAACTACAAAATAAAGTACTCTTAAATATGACTAAAAGAACAAAATACTGAGATGATTGGCTCAACCTCCACTAGACATCAGAATGAGATAAGTAAAGATAGGTCCTATAGTCTACTGCTGATTCTCCAAAGGATTTGAAAATTTTCAAATAAAAAGGGGTGAGTATAAAATACTCAGTGAGTGGATAAAATAAAATAAAGTGGGAACATTAGCTATTTTCTATAATAGTTATATAAATATATAGGAGAATTGCTTTGATAAGAATTATAAAGCTGCTGAAATAATACTTATAATTTATTAATAAGCTAACTTGCTAGTAACTGAAATACTGTATCAATTTAACTACACAGTTGCTATAAAATTGAGAGAAAGTATTCATAATAATTTTAATCCATACACTCATTAAATGTATAATAAAAAAATTATGCTAAATGTTGACAAATTGGGTGCATAAGAACGCTGCGCAGCCTAAGTGTATATATATTGCTAGTCATACACATGCGCAGAGCTGCCCTCCAAGGGCTAACCACCTGGTTGTACGCCCCCAAGGCTATATGTACAACTAAGCGATGTCCCCAAGACAGTTGCTGAGTAATATTACTGATATATATATATATATATAAAATGTTGAGATAAAACACCAATCATCATGGTGTAATCTAAAGGATACATATCACGAGTGTATAGATTGGTTTGTACATCAAAGCATTCACATTTATCAAATTGCTAATAAAAATATCATAGTTAAGTCTTTAGCTGATACTAGGTATAAATATATTGCTGAAACATAATCGTTGTATTTAATAATAATAACAAACACATTCTTGCTTTAAAATTTCTTTAGCTATGCCAATACTAAACACATTGCTATATGTTCCCAATTTCTATTACATATGCTAAGTAATTTATAAAACATCAATAGCAAGTAAATATTTGATAAAAACTATTTGTAAGGAAACATCAGTTATATCATAGAAAAATATTTTATATACCTTAACATTTTTGTACATACAAATAAATATATATAATTTCAAAAACTAAAGTTATATGATTAGCCACTCACCTGAGCTTGCGGAACTAAAGAACTAGCTAGTTGGCCTTGACCTATGCTCTATAGCTATGACTAGATTTGCTCCTAACATTTAAGAAGTAAAACATAAGATTATACGCTTTCTATCTAAATTCTACTCAACCTAGTTGATATATGGTCGAATGGTATGGTTTATAGTCTTAAAAATGGTCCGAAAAAGCTTTCGACAGGGTCCTGCAGCGTTAGAAAGCCACTGAGGTGCCTCCTCAGTGTACTGAGGCACCACCTTAGTGCACTGAGGCCCCTCCTTAGAGTTAAAGCATCGTCTGATCAGTCTACAGATGAACTGCAGCATTAAAAACCTTTATTTTGCTCTGTTTTTTTTTTTTATCATTTTCAACATGTTTCAATACTATCATAACACCCTAAAGAGAATATGCACTTACAAGGGTCTGTTTCAAGCCTAACTAAAGCCTCTAACTTAAACAAACTATCAAAACATTAAATTCTAATAAAAAATCAAAAGTTTGAAATTAAAATAAATGAATTTACTTACCTAAAAAATAACACAAGCTTTAATTGGAAATGAGAAGATGAAAGAGGAATTGAGGTTGATAGATGGAAGCTTAAGAAGAAGAAGAAAAGAAAAGAAAAGAAATAAAATTGTTGATAGAAACCATAAAACTTGAAGAAAAATATGGGAAGGAGGAAGAGCTACAGTGCTCTCCTTTTTTTTACCAAATAACCACTTAGTCCCTCTAGTATCCCCCAATAACCTAATAGGTCCTTAAAACTTATTCTTCTAATCCTATTTATTATTATAAGTCGGTTAATCTCTAGAGAACGATATTACAATTCTCTCCCTCTTAAGAAAGTTTATCCTCAAAATTTGCATACCTACGAGGAAAATAAATGGGGATATTGAACCCACATATCTTCTTTTCTCTCCCATGTTGCTTTCTTCTTAGAATGATTACTCCATAAGACCTTAACCAACAGAATCACTTTATTTCTCAAAACTTTCTTTTCTCTAGCTAAGATTCCTATGACCTCTTCTTCGTAAGTCAAATCTTCCCTTAATTCTATTTCCTGCTTTTGTAGTATATGAGAGGGATCACTTCTATATCTTCTCAATATGGACACATGAATGACATCATACACCTGAGATAATTCTGGAGGTAAAGCTAACTGATATGCTACATATCCAATTCTTTCAACTACTTCGTATGGTCTAATAAAATGAGGACTTAATTTTCCATGCTTCTCAAATCGAACTATACCTTTCCACAAAGATATCTTCAAGAATACTTTATCACCTATATTAAACTCAATGTCTTTTCTTTTCAAGTGAGCATAAATTTTTTGTCTATCTTGATCTGCCTTCAATCTACTACGGATTAATTCAATCTTATTGGTGGTTAACTGTACAATTTTTGGTCCCATAAATTTTCTTTCCCCTACCTCATTCCAATATACTAGAGTTCTACATTTCCTTCCGTATAATGCTTCATAGGGTGCCATGCCAAGACTTGCATAGTGACTTTTGTTGTATGAAAATAAGTGTTTATCCCAATTTCCCTTGAATTCCATCACATATGCCCTTAAAATATCCTCTAAAGTTTGGATAGTTCTTTCCGATTAACCATCAGTTTGTGGGTGGAAGGAAGTATTAAACTTCAATTTTGTACCCACAGCTTGATGTAGACTGGGCCAAAATCTAGGTGTGAACTTGGAATCTCTATCAAATACAATGAAGATCGGTGCACCATGAAGTCTTACGATCTCATTCACATAAACTTGTGCTAACTTATCCAAGGAATAATCCACTTTAATTGGTAAAAAGTAAGCTGATTTAGTTATCTTGTTCACTATAACCCATATTGAATCATGTCCTTGCTAAGTACGAGGTAATCCCATTATAAAATCCATGGTAATATGCTCCCATTTCCAATTCGGAATAGGAAGTGGTTACAAAAGACCTGATGGAAGTTGATGCTCAGCTTTCACTGTTGAAAAACTAAACATTGAGCTATATAGTCTGCTATATCTCTTTTCATGCCCTGCCACCAATTATTTTCCTTAAGTGTATGATATATTTTTATACTGTCGGAATACATTGAGTACGCAGAGTAATGTGCCTCCTCCATAAATCTTTCGCTTCAATTCTTCTATATTTGGAACATAAAGTCTTTCTTCAAGCATTAAAATTTCATCCTCTCCAAGAGAAAAATTAGTTCACGACCCACTTTTTACCTTCTTAATAACTTTACATAAATGAGCATATTGAGATTGAGCTTTCTTAACCCTATCTACCAGAATGGGTATAAGCTTGAGAGTCGCCAATAATATTCCTTGACTGTTCCGTTTTATATCCACATTCATTGCTTGAAGTTTTATAAACAAAGAAAATCGCATTAACTTGATATAAGCTAAGTTACTATAAGATTTCTGACTAAAAGCATTTGCCACAATATTTGCTTTTCCAAGATGGTACTCTATTATACTATCGTAGTCCTTTACTAACTCAATCCATCGTCTTTACTTTAAATTCAACTCCTTTTGACTAAGAAGGTATTTAAGAGATCTTTGATCTGTAAAAATTTGATATGTCTCTCCATATAGATAATGCCTCTAAGTCTTAAGAGCAAACACCACAACTGCTAATTCCAAATCATGAGTAGGATAGTTTAATTCATGCGGCCTAAGTTGTCTAGAAGCATATGCTAAAACCTTCTACTATTGCATGAGAACACAACCTAATCCTTTCCTAGAAGCATCACTATACATCATAAATTTACCATATCTAGTAAGAAGAGTTAACACTAGTGCAAAAGTTAAACATGTCTTAAGTTTCTCGAATGACATTCTTCTGTCCATACAAACTTCACATTTTTCCTTACTAATTTTGTTAATAGAGCTGTTATAATTGAGAAATTTTGAACAAATCAACGATAGTAACCAGATAAACCCAAGAAACTCCTCACTTCTGTGGTATTAGTTGGTTGTTTCCATTTAACTACTGCCTTAACTTTCTTAGGGTCTATATAAGCGCCTTCTACCGATATAACATACTGTAATAAAATAATTTGATCTAGCAGGAACTCGCATTTACTTAATTTACCGAATAGTTGCTCATTTCTCAAAGTTTGCAATACTGTCCTCAAATGTTCTTCATATTCCTCTTTACTTCGAGAATACACCAGAATATCATCTATGAATATAATCATAAATTTATCAAGGTATTTTTGAAACACTCTATTCATGAGATCCATAAAGGCACCTGGTGTATTAGTTAACCCGAGTGGCATCATAAGAAACTCATAATATTAATACTGCATCCTAAAAGTCATCTTAGGTACATCTGTCTCCTTAATATTTAGTTAATGATACCCAGACCATAAATTAATCTTTAAGAAAACCTTAACTCCTTGTAATTGATTAAAAAAATCATCAATACGAGGTAATGGATACTTTTTACACACCGTAACCTTGTTCAACTGTCTATAATCTATATATAGCCTCATAGAACCATCCTTTTTCTTTATAAATAATATAGGTGCTCTCCAAGGTGATACACTAATGAAGCCTTTATCTAATAACTCATGTAATTGGATCTTTAATTCTTTTAACTTTATTGGAGCCATTCTATAAGGTGCTTGAGAAATAGGAGCTGTACTAGAAATCACATCAATAGAGAATTCAATATCCTAATTTAGAGGTAAACCTGTAAGATTTTTTGGAAAAACATCTTCAAATTCACACACTATTGGAATATTTTCTAATTTTGGCCCTTCAGATTTAGTGTCAACCACATAAGCAAAATATGCTTGACGACCCTTCCTTAGCATTCTCCTAGCCATTATGGTTGATATTAAATAAGAGGGAAGAGCATGATGTACCTGTAAAAAGAAAATTTAGTTTTCTTAAGATGCTTAAACTCTACTATCTTCTTAAAATAATCTGCTGTAGCATAATAGCAAGATAAACAATCCATGCCTAAGATTGCATCCAAACCCTGAAGTTATAGGGGAACTAAATTTACTATAAGCTCATGCTCACCAATCTTAACTACATAATCTTTATATACTTTCTCACAAGCCTTAGAGTTTCCTAAAGGGTTACTAACAATCATCATAACATCTAAAGAACTAGGCTTTAAATTAGTATATAAAGCAAAGGAACGAGACATAAAAGAACGTGTGGCTCCTGGTCAAATAATATATAAACATCTAGATCAAAGATAGTTAACATACCGATAACAACTTCTGGAGATGCCAATGCTTCATCTTGCATCATTGCATAAACTCTAGCCTGAGTTAAAGGTTGATTTGGTTGGGTACTCTATTCTTGTTGAGATGTTATAACAATAACACCACCTCTACCAGCACTAGGGATAGAATCAGTGGTAACTTGCCTATTTAGTGGAAAAATCCTACTACCACCCTAATTTTTTGGTTCTATAATTCCTCACTCTAAACTACCAAAGTGCACTAATTACGGACAATCTCTTTTAATATGACCCATTTCTCCGAACTCAAAATAACCCAATGACTTCTTACATTCCCCTTTATGAAATTTTCTATAATTCGGGCATTATAGGTATGTTTGTCTCCTCTGGTTATTTTGTGGTATAAATCTATGGATTTGCCTCTGGGCACTCATAAAGCTACCAACTAGTTGCCTTACAAAACTCTGACTCATTTGGGGTTAATATGCTTATTGTCGTATGCTCATGTGTGAACCTCAGCCACTACCACTATTACCTGAGGTGCTATCATACTAACTCCTTTGTTGGCTTGTCTATCTCTAAAACTTTGAGAGGAACTAGGGATAAACCTTTTACTTTTATGTTCTTGCTCTAACTCTTTTTTTCTTACCTTCTCAAAAGCAAGTGTCTTTTGAATGAGTTCCCAAAAATTATTCCCTTCGTACTAAGCTATTCCAGTTCTTATATAAGCTTGTAGTCCACTTCTAAACCTATCACACTTAATTTCCTCCAAAGGTATAATCTCAGAAACAAAACGATATAGATCCTCAAATCGATATACATATTCTCTAATTGACAAACTACCGTGGGTCAACTTAAAAAATACCTCCTATTTACTTTTCTTATAGCTGCCCATCAAATACTCTTTATTGAACTCTGTAATAAATATATTTCATGTCAGCCCTTCACCATATAGATGGCGAACTCTAGTCAACCAATCACCCACTAAACCTTTTATAAACCCATGCACATTTTGAACTGTCATATCCGTACCCGAAAGTTAGATGTATTTTATATTAATAATAAATAAATTATAATATAGAATATCTATTAAAAATTAGACTATGACATATTTGTAACTTAAATAAGTTTAAGAGTAGGAACTAAGTATAACAAAATAAAATTTAGGTGTTTAACAAAAAAAAAAGAAAGGGGACATGTATTGGCTGAGGAAGGAGGCATGCATGGCCCCCTCCCCAGCTATGCACGTAGAGAAGAAGAAGGCGTAAGGCACCAATAATGGTGCCAAGCCAAAAAGAAAAGGAGGGCCAAGTGTTGGCTGAGGGAGTGGGGAAGGAAGACCCACCTCCCCCAGCCTTGTATATAAGGAGGACAATGGTATAAAAAAAAACTAACTAACTAAATAAGGAAAAAAATATGAAGGAAGGAGGAGTAAAAGCAAGGGGAACGTTTAGGTGAGTGGATCTCATCCTTTCTCTTTATTTATTTATATATTTTCTGAATTTTTATTATATTAAATTTTATTTTGGTTAGAAATTTTCTTGCTGAAAACTATCATTGTTGAATGGAATTTATCCAATTTTTTTATTAACTTAATTAATTTTATAGTTAATAATTATCCTTTAAGTCTTGATAAAATAATATACATACCAATATCTTTGCTTTGAAATTTTATTATTAAAATTTTGGTTGCTAAATTATTTACCCTAACTGAATTGTAGATGGGTTAAAAATAAAAATAAAATATAATAATAATAATAATAATAATAATAATAATAATAATAATAATAATAATAATAATAATGGTGATAAAAATAATAAATGAAGGAGAAAATTATATATGTGAGCACAAGTACACCGAGAGAAAAGATTGTAGTAAGACCGTGTCCGGGGTACGGTTGGGTTTTGTGAGATGTAACACTGTGTCCGGGACATAGCAACTCATATGTGAAAGATATTTTCGTACCTGGGGTACAATAAGAAATTGACGGAAATGTGATATATGATTATGATTGTTGTCTTTGGGATAGCGCTCGAGATTTATTAAAGCCTTTAGGACGAATCCAAGTTGTAGTTACGTGTATGCAAACAAAATTAGAACCTTCGATATGCCGAATGATACTTGACACATCAATAGCAACCTACTCTCTTGATTACTTTAAGATTAGGTATTGTGCTGTGTTGTACTGTGCTACATTGTATTTGAGAAAAATATTCTGAAGTTGTTGAGAAAGTAGTTTTTGGACAAAATATTAAAATCTATGAAATTGTAGATGAAAGTTTTACTTTCAAAAGAATGAAATGAAATTTTATCTAACTTTATGAAAATCAATAATGCTGCGTTGAGAATGATATTCAAATTTTGAAGAAATTAGTATTTGAAAACAAACTGGGTTTGAGAACTTTTGAGAGGATTCGGGATTTTAACAAATTAACATTTAAATTTATATTTAGTATGAAGTAATATTTTATTTAACTGTTGGCTGTCAAGCTGAGAATCGTTTTAACTGGTTTTACTTATAATTTATTCCTGGCATTTTCTTATAATATCTTATTATTTCTTGAGCTAGCGTTGTATTATGTCTGCTCATTGGATATTTTCTCGTGAAAATACTCACCACTCTATTTTTATTTTTTTCAGCATAAATGTAAGTGTTAGGTATTTTGTACATATTATATATAGTGATGGCTACATACTGGGTAGCAATGACGCTCAATGTTGAGGATAGCAAGACAATAGTCCGCTATATTATCTGACACGATGTTGATGCCATACTATCATGGAGGGTATCTCTGGACCCTATAGTTGTGAATTTTCGTACGCACACTGATAGGGAGGACTTCCTGGATAGTTGTCTAACCATAGTGACTGTGGCCTACGCCACCACCCCGGGAGTTCAAGTTTCTCTAGTTTGGACTTAGGGTTGTGTACTATTAGGAATTTTTGAGGATGGGCTTTGTGATGGAGAGTAACTGCCCTTTTTTATGTAGTTATAGTAGTACTTTCCAGGGTTAGTTAAGCCAGTATGATAGATAGTTGGGTTATATGTATTCTTGATGTACATTTTGTATATAATTTTATATAACCCACCTTTTTATCAACCCACCTTTCTTGTCAGCCCACCTGTGACAGAACACTATCTGGATATATATATAAATATTCATTTGAATGTGTGTTTAATATCTTGCCATCGAGTGGATTTATGCTGGGTATTTATTCTCAATTATTACATATGTGGTTTGGTGACGTTATAATTAATGATTATGTATGTTCCTAGTATTGGACATTTTAGTGACTCTAGAATTCTCTTAGAAGTGATGCCTTTCTACATCAGTGCCTTAGGGAGGACGACCGGTGAGTTGAGTTGTCTGACGAAGGTGTCTGTGGGGAGGGGTATCACATTTTTTAGTCTTAGAGCCTAGGTTTTGAAAGTTTAGGATGTGACACCTAGGTTTAATGAATTCTGTAAGGATTAAGAAATATTTATGCTTGGTGGATGTTAGTTGGAAAGTTGACCTTTTGATGGCATAGATCACTAAGTGAACTGATTTTGAATTTCAGGAAAATGGCAAGAACTAGAGGAGGCAGAATAGGTGCTCGTAGTAGACCTAAAGGTAGAGGAGGAGGTAAAGGACGTGATGTTCAGGCAGGTAGAATGAGTCTGGTGGAGCAAGTAGAGAATGTAGGTAGGAATCGAAGTCCGCCGCGAGAATTGTAACACCCGCCTTTTTAGCATATGTATTTATGATGTATGTGGTGCATTTTTTGCATATTAGATAGTGGATTATATTTAAGTTAGAGATGTGCATAAGTTGTAGAGAGGAACTAGATTGTAAGGTAAGTTTGGAGTTAATTGTCACAATAATAAAGTTATGGGCTATTGTGGATTTATTCTAATTCATTAAGGAGGTTAATGGATATTGTGGAGATATTTGATTATATTTAATTAGAGAGTTATTATTATTATTATTATTATTATTATTAT